>JADBJO010006521.1:5000-12500 GCA_016801955.1 Conus betulinus
AACCCTTCTCTGTCACTGCCCCTCTCCTGCCGTCAACTCTTCTCTGTCATTGCCTCTCTCCTGCCGTCAACCCTTCTCTGTCACTGCTCCTCCTCTCCTGCCGTCAACCCTTCTCTATCATTGCCCCTCTCCTGCCGTCAACCCTTCTCTGTCATTGCTCCTCTCCTGCCGTCAACTCTTCTCTGTCACTGCCCCTCTCCTGCCGTCAACCCTTCTCTGTCACTGCCCCTCTCCTGCTGTGTCAACCCTTCTCTGTCATTGCCCCTCTCCTGCCGTCAAACCCTTCTCTGTCACTGCTCCTCTCCACCCTCAACCCTTCTCTGTCATTGCCCCTCTCCTGCCGTCAACCCTTCTCTGTCACTGCCCCTCTCCTGCCGTCAACCCTTCTCTGTCACTGCCCCTCTCCTGCTGTCAACCCTTCTCTGTCATTGCCCCTCTCCTGCCGTCAACTCTTCTCTGTCACTGCCCCTCTCCTGCCGTCAACCCTTCTCTATCATTGCCCCTCTCCTGCCG
Organism: Conus betulinus; assembly: GCA_016801955.1. NCBI lineage: Eukaryota > Metazoa > Mollusca > Gastropoda > Neogastropoda > Conidae > Conus > Conus betulinus. The sequence goes on from JADBJO010006521.1 coordinate 5,514, forward strand.
TCAACTCTTCTCTGTCACTGCCCCTCTCCTGCTGTCAACCCTTCTCTATCATTGCCCCTCTCCTGCTGTCAACCCTTCTCTGTCACTGCCCCTCTCCTGCTGTCAACCCTTCTCTATCATTGCCCCTCTCCTGCCGTCAACTCTTCTCTGTCATTGCCCCTCTCCACCCTCAAACCCTTCTCTGTCATTGCCCCTCTCCCCACCCTCAACCCTTCTCTGTCATTGCCCCTCTCCTTCCGTCAACCCTTCTCTGTCACTGCCCCTCTCCTGCTGTCAACCCTTCTCTGTCATTGCCCCTCTCCTGCCGTCAACCCTTCTCTGTCACTGCCCCTCTCCTGCCGTCAACCCTTCTCTGTCATTGCTCCTCTCCACCCTCAACCCTTCTCTGTCATTGCCCCTCTCCACCCTCAACCCTTCTCTGTCATTGCTCCTCTCCACCCTCAACCTTTCTCTGTCATTGCCCCTCTCCACCCTCAACCCTTCTCTGTCATTGCCCCTCTCCCTCCTCAAACCTTCTCCCCATGATGGAGGAAGAAACCTTTCTTTTATTTCATTTTGGTTAACATAAGGATATCAACTGGTGTGTGTGTGTGTGTGTGTGGGGGGGGGGGGGGGGGGGGGGAGGGGGGGGGGGGGGGGGTGTCTATGCTTACATGCGCGTGTTTGCATCCAAACATTACATTGCGTATGTGACCACTTTCTCCAAAGATCAGGGGGAAAAAAAATAGAGACACAACATGAATGGAAAAACTCATATATCCAAAACGATCACACGTTTTATGCGATCACAAAATGCGTCCCCTCAAGTCACATAAACTCCCAATGATCACATTCAGTTTACATAATTGTCCATGTGTTAGGGATCCACACTGCAGTCCTTCACTCTTTACTGAATATCTGCTCTTCTTCTCCTCCAAAATGTTCAGGAACTTGCCTCGAGTCATTTCACGGGCGGCCGCCCACAACAAGCGACATGAAAACCTCCTCCTCTCCAGCTTCCAACTGGCTTCCCTGTGAGTAGTTTGATGATTGCATGCGAATGTTAACAGCTTCAATCCACCTAAAACAAAAGTAAATTAAACAGATGCAAAAAAAAAAAGTTGCAACCTTCTGTCGTGAGTCTTCTCCCAAGGGGTGCTAGCTCCCTTCATGTTTTCACAATTCAACATTACAACATGTGAGAAATGATTCTTCGCTGAGCAATCAAATACATGAAGCAAAACTCAAATGCATAAACTGAGGAAGATGCCACTTTTGCCAGATTTATGACACGGAATTATTCGGGAATATATATATACACACACACACACACACACACACACACACACACACACCACACACACTCACGGGAAATGTTTAACAAAAAGCCTAATAATAACCCTTAATTTGGCATATCCACCAACTGGGCCTTCATACTTGACAAGCAGAACACTTTTTCAAAGGGGGGTTGCCTAGCATAGTGTGAGTACTATGAACACCATCATTTGCCATGTCATTCAAATGACTTTGAGTCTTCATTGATGAATTCTTCATTGCTTATGTGACTGGAGGATACAATAAACGCATACAGAATACAGCATGACAGTTGTTCTGATTGAAATGAACCCACTAAATCAAACAATATTAGTAGTATTTGTATGTCCATTGATCCGTACACGATCCGTACGATATTATCAGCCTCAACCATAGGGCAAGAATGGCTCCGAAGATCAGTGCATGGGCAATAGCATTTATCTATACTAACTATAACAAACGAACAAAACAGCGTCTATCTATACTAACTATAACAAACGAACAAACAGCATCTATCTATACTAACCATAACAAGTGAACAAACAGCATCTATCTATACTACGACAAACGAACAAACAGCATCTATCTATACCAACCATAACAAACAGCATCTATTTTTACTACTAACTATAACAAACAGCATCTATCTATACTAACTATAACAAACAGCATCTATCTATACTAACTATAACAAACGAACAAACAGTAGTATCTATCTATACTAGCTATAACAAACGAACAAACAGCATCTATCTATACTAACTTTAACAAACAGCATCTATCTATACTAACTATATAACAAACAGCATCTATCTATACTAACTATAACAAACAGCATCTGTCTCTACTAACCATAACAAACGAACAAACAGGATCTATCTATAGCAACTACAACAAACGAACAAACAGCATCTATCTATACTGACTATAACAAATGAAGGAAGAAAGGAATTGTGAGGACTCTGGAAACAGAGGGAGGGGGAGATAAGGGAAAGTCGGTCCAGGCAAAATTTGATGGGAAGCAGCAATGCCTGGTACAAGTCACAGAACAGAAGTTGGAAGCAGAACTTCCATTTCTGTGTGCAGGATGGCAGTGAATGCTTACATCTGGATGAACATGATCAGAGCTGAATGTTTCGTATTTGCTCTACTGAATCCAGTCGGCCAGTTCTCGCACGAGATAAGTCCCAGCCAAATCAGTGTGTGCGGGATGTAAGGTGATCTCCTCGCGTCTCTCCCTGTCCACTGAATATATGCGCAAAGAAGGTTCATTAAATGTCAGAATTAAGTTTCATTATAACCCAGCAGGCTGCACATGGCTGTTCAAGCCTGTCAGCATTCACACACACACACACACACACACACACACACACACACACACACACACACCACACACACACACACACACACACACAATGTCTTGAAAAAAAAAAAACAACAAAAAAGCGATCAAGACAATAATTACCATTCATGATTAAACAGCTAAACTACCAGCATCCTTGTGGCTGATACAACTTGGCCGCAATGAGGACGCCAGGCATTCTGCTTAATTCATCACATCTCGATGGAAAAGCAATAGTAAGATAATCAATCATAAGTCTAACAGTGCAACAAAACATGCACAACAAAACACACAATCAGACGCCGGAGACAACGTTTCTTGACAACATATCATGATGTCATTGCAAGGGAACGCAGGACGGCACAAACCTTGCAGGAAATCAATATTCTCCTTCTCCAGGTCTGCCAGCCACTTTGGGACAGTCTCTGCACTGTTGAATGGTTGCGTACAAGATTAACGCAGAAGGTAAATCACACACATACACACACACACACACACACACACACACACACACACACACACACACACACACACACACACAAGCACGCAAATTAAAGTAAGATTGTACCTGCTTAGCATTTTTACAACAAAAACATTCACGATAAGTCTGTAAAAAGCTGAAATGATAAAAATCTTACTGCACTTCTATGTCTGAATGCACTTAATATCTTTTATTTTTAACAATATACCCACAAATATATATATATATATATATATATATATATATGTGTGTGTGTGTGTGTGTGTGTGTGTGTGTGTGTGTGTGTGTGTGTGTGTGTGTGTGTGTGTGTGTGTAGGAACTGTTGCATTACCTTCATACTGACATGCGAAAAAACATCAAGTAATCATTTTCATCACCATTACTGAACTCTCCGAGATGGAGAATCTACTATGTGATAAAGATACAAGAAGACTTGATCAAACCGGGCCAATTCTTTCCACTTTATGAACTTCTAACTCACATCATATTTTATGCTGATACTCAGCAGGACTGAGTCAGTTGGACTGTCCAGGAATGGTTCACACAGGCATTTGTTCACCAGGCCAAAGCCCCTGTCACCAATCAGAATACACGTCACGTCATTCCCACACTGGGAAATCATAAACAGGAAGAACACAGTGCAGCTAAGTGGTTTCTCGTTCTTTGTTGTCACTGTCCTAAATGTTATTTGTTTTCGCCTGAGGAAGACCCAAGAGGTCGAAATGCATTGTGTGTTGTCCTGTGCTACGTTTGTCTGTGTCCTTGGCGGAACTTACCCCCTTTCTTTACAAATAATTAAAGTTTTACATTGGATCATTGCAGGATACTTGAAAGCCTTTTCTCTCTCTGTGGAACAGCAATGAGAGAGATGCGGGGTGCATACGGCTGTTGCTTGACGGTGCGTTTTTTCGCCGGTGGGCTTTGCAGTCATGAAAAAATGGGCTGGTTCACCCATGGGGATGCTCTCGTGGAGATTCTGTCGTGTTACATCCAGTGGCCCATACATACATGACATCTGCCAGGGAGCAATTAAAAAAATAAAGTTCTATCTCTTAAAAACTGAAAAGGGTGTGGACTGCTGTCCGAGTGTTGAGACAGGTCACAGGGTACTCTTTCCTCAAACCAGATTGCAAAACAAGGCCAGTTTTCATTTCAAGAGGTGATCGAACTTGTGACTTGTGAAATACCCAATTTTGAAATGTTTATATGATGAAGGGAAGATCACAAGAAAATTATGTAATTCTACCATGGCACTTTCTGATAGACAGCAGAAACACTCTAACGTAAACAAACGCACCTTTCAGATTTTTTTTTTCAGTCTTAAATGATAAATATAATCGTTAAAATTACATAAATGTACATGTAGCAATCATAAACAAATCTATCTGAACATTTCACACATAAATATTTTAAACTTATATCATGCACAGACATCAGTTTGTTTTGGGTCTATTGAATTTTTTACAATATCCTACCGTGCTAGGCAATGAGTTAATGACGAGTCTCCTTTTGGGGTATCTCCATTCATTTAATTTTGCAAGGCCAATGTGTATGGTATAGAATGACTGAAATCTGAGCGAACTATATAGCTATTCTCATTGTATCAGCATCAAATAGTGTTATGGAGGTCCGCTGTCAGTGGGATCTTACACTCTGTTCAGCATCAAATAATCAATGCAAGTTTTATTTCCCTCAGCTCCTGATGTATCAGTGACAGGCTGTGTTAACCCCTTGACTGTCTATGCATCCATATATATACAAAGCGGTGTTCGTCTCCTTAGAAGCTTTGGTAAGCATCTCTTATAAGCAGCAGTGTTATCACACAATTTCTCAACCAACTGAATATGGTGAGTTCTAGCCACTTCAGTCAGCTAGCCCATCCGTTTACATCAAATATACACCTTCATCAAAATTCAAAACTGACATCACATCAGCAACCTTTTCCGCTATCTGACAATGGTTTACTCTGAGCCCCTGTATGAAATAGTCAACTAATGGCAATGCTTGTCACTCTGAGTCCAGAACATCTTCAGACCACCCACAGAGAGAGAAGGCCTGCACACAATCTGCTCTGGTCAGAGCTCCGGGGACGCCCTCATTTTCTTCATGCTCCCCACATGGTCCTCTTCATTGCCTCTCGGGAGAAACCTGGAAATTAACACAGACAATAGTCATTTTTTTAATTCTCTCAAAGCCGGCCTTTTTTCATTTTTGTTGTTGTTATTGGAGTATCAAAACCAAACTATAATCATCAGAATGGAATACCATGCATTTCACTTTGACAACATCAACAATTATGCAATAGTTGAATTATAAGCGTTTAATCTACGTACATATACCCTAATCATCATAATGGAATATTGTCCATTTCACTTCGACAAAATCAACAATAATCCAATAAATGAAATTATAGGCAGTTAAGTCTATGTGTTCAAAATGGCACCGATAATGTAATTACTCCGACCCAACCCTATCCCTATTTTTCCAACTAAATCCGTCTGAATATTGTTCTTTTTATTTTCACGTTTCAAAAAAGCAGACAAGGAATGTATTTGTTCTGTCTCATCTTCCTCGTCACTTCCTGGCATAACCCCATTACTGTTCATTCCGGCTCCTTGTCCACAGACACACCCTAATTGGTCCTGTCCTAGCCCTGCACTCAACAAGGGTCAGTTAATATCAAGTAACCCTCCACTGGACACTGCACTGCTGCCGAGTCATGTCCATACTGTTCAGTGGTGCCTGTTCTGATCTAACATACACAGGATACCACCAGCTAAACCCCTTACTGACTACAATAACTGTTTCATTACAAAGCCAACTGGAGTAAGCCATCACCTCACTCTGACAGAAGTCTCCGTGAACTTGTCAATTCCGGCAACCTCAACACATTGTCATCAAGTGCACAGAATTTGAGAGGAAATTCAAACTGAGATCACCACGAGATCTGGGCATAAAGGACAGCAGAATCTGAGACTTTTTCTTTCCCTTACTGCCGATCGACGAGGATGAGGAGGATGAAGAAGTTACACAGTTCTGTTTCTGGGATGACACAGCATGACAGGGCATACTCTACTTTCATAATATGTCCTGGCCTCAACCAGGCCTGAAAGATACAGACACCTGCAGTGTCAGTCAGGAGGTTCAGAGACGCACCCTTTCAGTGGACGAAACTTGTGAAGTTCCACTTCCAGTCTCCCCATTTCAAGCCTTCTACAGACTTGACTCGCGCTAAGAGTCACTCGGGGCTGACAAAAAGCCTTAAAACAAAGGGCGTTCATTGGAATCGAATCCACAAGCGTTTGGCTGAGAATTAATGAAAGCTAAGCACTGCATTATGGCAACTGGTCAGATGTGGAGTTTATGTATGTATGTACAAGTCAAAATGCACAATCAGCCAGTCACACTAATGCGCACATTTTTAAACGCATACCCATTTACTCCCTTTCGTGATTAAATGTCTGAATTTGAATTCTGATGCCAAGCCCTCGGTATTTTTCCATAAATACTCTTTCAGCAATCACAAGTATTTTCTGTTGCAAGATTCTGCAGATCTCTTTACAAATTCAAAACTTATAACATTTACCTACAGTCTGATATATGGTATATTTCTATGATGTTCCTTTTATGATTAGTAGTCATGACCAAATTCCATTTAAAAAAAAAATTAGAACTCAAGTGTTTAAAACTGTAGAATTAATGCAGCTTTTGATTCAGGGCTACATAATCTGCAGGGAAAATAATCGGTAAGGCAAACGTGTGTTTGACTTTTGATCATGCTGCTGTGTTTGTCCAGGCGGAGCACGCGTTAAAAGCAGTTCAATTCAGAGGGAATCAGGAGAGACAAACAGCACAGCAGATAATTCAATAC
>JADBJO010006521.1:17500-20222 GCA_016801955.1 Conus betulinus
TCCTTGGTGATTTGAAAACATAGCGTTTCAATTGTGCCGGAAGTACTTAAAGGTTGGATCAATACAAGGTTGTTAAATAATATGCAAGCATGCGCATGAGATAATGTATGACGTCGCATGATGGAGAATGAGTCAACAGCAACAAATTTTGAACAACTGCGGTGTACTTGTTCTTGTTGAAAGGATGTTCATGTTAAAATGAGGATAACTACACAGGAAAGCATCATGACAATGCAGAACTAACTGGACATATCCAAGCTAGCTTTCCACGTTAATATATGCTCTTCATATTCAGAATATGACAGCAAGATCCAGTGGAGAGTTAGACTGTTTGGCTTCATCTGACCCACATCAGCTGAACAATTTTCTGTGCTGTCATCGGGCAGCCAGCTTGTTGGAAGGCACAGAATGACGTCATATTCACAAGCACGTAAGCAATGCCAAGGTTTGGCTGATCACAATCATTATCCTCGATTACTGGCGAAAACACCCTCTCTCGTGTATTTTTTATGGCATGATCGGAAGTAATTCGCATGATCATTTGACCATTGTTCAAGTGGACTGGTCATCATCAGCCTTTAAAGTTGATCTTTACCCGTTCACAACTTATGTTGAATGCTTTCCTTCAGGAAATTTATGAAGACGGGTAAGCGGTGTTCAACAGCTAACTGCCTTGGAGACACTGGCACTATAATGCACACCTCTGCCCAAGCCACGATTCCCTGTTGTTGCATGGTTCGCCCTTCTTGCAAAACAGCCCACTGTGGTGGACTCAGGTGATATTGCTTTGTTGGGCTTTAGTTTGTTTATGTGATTAAAAACAAACTAAATAAAGGCATACTTTGTCATGTGAAAACCTTCACTTCATTATTTCTAGCTGCAGGTGGAGAGAACAACTCAGTACATGCGAAAACCTTCATTATTCCTTTCTGAAGAGAAAAAAAATGTCAAAACCTTCAGTCCATTATTTCTCTGTGCAGTTGGAGAGAAGAACGACTCGATAATGTGAAAACTTTCAGTTCATTATTTCTCTCTGCAGGTGGAGAGAGGAACGGCTCAAGAATGTGAAAACCTTCAGTCCATTATTTCTCTCTGCAGGTGGAGAGAGGAACGGCTCAAGAATGTGAAAACCTTCAGTCCATTATTTCTCTCTGCAGGTGGAGAGAGAGGAACGACTCAGTAATGTGAAAACCTTCAGTCCATTATTTCTCTCTGCAGGTGGAGAGAGGAACGGCTCAATAATGTGAAAACCTTCAGTCCATTATTTCTCTTTGCAGGTGGAGAGAAGAACAACCCAGTGTATGCAAAATCCTCCGATCTATCATTTCTCTATGCAGGTGATGAGCAGAACAACTCAACAACACCAGTCTGCTGAGTGCAAAAGAAATTCAGTGCACTACGCACTGTTTGTTGCCGTAGCATTGATTTTAGTCTCAGACCGTTAATACTGTTAAGGAATAAAAGCAACAGAGAAAAAGAAAAGAGGAAGAAACAATCCTCTTCATGCGCCTGTTCCGTCTTGTTGCACTAGCAAGTATGAATGATCTCCATCTTTCAGCTCTGTTGCGTCTTCTACACACTAACCAGCTATAGAAGTCTGCCACGTGATATCTTGCGCCTGTTGCCATGATGCATTCTGTGTGATTTAAGGAATCGGTTTACGAAGTCAGCATGGTATGTGAGTTAATGTAGGTGCATTGAAAATCTTTGTTGCTGAGCGCTCGCTGAATATGAAATGAGCGCATGCTGTTGTGTAAATGACCTCTTAGTTATAGACATCAATAGTATCTAGTTACATGCTGATGAAAAAAAAAGTCTGAAAAGCACATGTTGATTAGTAACAAATATAGGTTTAAATATCTGCCTTTGACTTCTCAGTGTGAGCTTCTTGAGGGCTTATGCTGATAATGTCACATTGAATTTGTTCCTGACATCAGACTGTGATTTTCGTTTTCTGATATCATATTCACGATGATTATTGTGTGATTACGATTTATGCAGATTTCTTCACACAAAAACCAAACCGAAATTTACATTGATTGGCAGAGCTCTTTATGCATTACACATTATGTACTACCGGAGACGTTTTTAGGATTTACGTATTTCTTTTTGAAGGTGCATAAGACCGTGACTTGAACCGTTTCAATATGTTTTCTTCTTGTGCTTTTCTCCTTTTCTGTTTTACTGCAGTCCACATGTAAACCAGAGGGTTGAGGGCAGAGCAGAGTGGTAGCATGAACACAACCAGGGTATCATGGATGTTGACTGATTCAGCCACACCGTACGTAGCCATCACAGTCAATACGCCGAATGAGAAACAAAAAACAATGACTGTGATTGACACTTTCATGGTCAGGTCGAAACTAGAATAAAGACACTGTATTGTGGGATCCAGCTGAATTCTGTATCTGGGCATTTCTCTGTAAACAATACACTGGCAAGCCATAACCACTACACTTAAAACACAATTGATTGCTATGGTAACTTTGAACCACCTGATCTTTTCGTTAGACTGGTAGCGTTGAAAAAGAGCCAAACGACAAAGACCTGACTGGTCAGGAAGGCCCCAGTCAGATAGTCCAGGAAGAAACGGTATGGAAGACAACAGAACTCCAGCCAGCCAAATCACACCACAAGCTGCAGCTGTTGAACGTTTATGGAACTTTGACCTATATCTTGGAATGCAATAAACGATCGTGTGATCTATACTGATAAACAAAGT
>JADBJO010006521.1:21564-34064 GCA_016801955.1 Conus betulinus
TTGACTTGAAATGAAAAGTTGTGTGTGTACAATTGACTTCATCAGAATCGTCCAGGCAATCTGAATATTCATTACAACGTTGGCTGTGTAGTATGCACTGAGCATTCGAGCACAGGAAACCACTGCATGAAGAATGAAAACAGAATGACTCATCGCTGTCATCTGGACAATCCTGTCTGAAATCGCAGACAAAAGTATTATGCACTGTTGTGTACTCGTCCTCACATGTAAACATAGCAGACGTATGTGCACTGATCATCCTACGTGAAGTGATGTGAGAGTGGCTACTTATGTTCACATTTGTGGAATCTTGTGCAAGTATAGCTCTTCCAGATCTACACTTCAAATCAGAAGGTATAAATATGTGCGTCACATGTTTGTTTGGACAGTTATATAAAATCATTCGTGTATTTGAAAAGGTATATTTCGAGGAATTTAAATTCATAAATATCGCTGGAGTTGTGAAATGGTCCAGATTTGGCATTTCCAATTCACAAAGTATTGTGTAAATTGAATACACGATAAGGAGATAATGCTTTTATGAATACCATGGATTTTAAAAACGCAGGCTTGTAAGTCCTTGAAGGATGGTATGAAAAACGTTGATCTGAAGTGGTTCATATCGTAATGAGTGTGTTGTCAGACCATTTTCGGAATTTGCTGTACATGAAAGGAACATTGTCCCAACCTGATGTATAGCCAAAAGCAGCATGAAACCTGAAATACGCACTGAACATTACTAAAGAATCTTCTTGTTCCCTTCTGGTTTTTAGTGAGGCCAGTCTGCCGCCTTTTTTAGTTCTGCACTCATGACTGAAAGAAGCATGGTGGTGTTCATAATCCCATACCACATAATAAAAACATTTTCTTACTGAAGTCACGAGACCATGGCATTCAGGACTGCTGAAGGGACAGAATTCTGCTTCATCCCGTCCATCTTCACATTCTAATACCAAGTGACAGTGTACGTGATCTTTAAGCTGGGAGTAATGAGTTATAGAACAGTTGAACAAACCTCTGGAGAGTATATAGGGTTGACTGCTTCCAGAAACAGCTGAAAAGTACAGCTTCATATTTAACACAGCAAAAAAGAGAAGTCAAGTTGAAGATGAGATGATGGAAAGATCTTGGCTGGGTAAAAAATAAGTACGACACAGATCCACATTTATTGATTTGTATCTAACTGCCAGAATATGAAACCAGCAATGAAGCTCAAGATCAGTCTGTGGAAAACTTATCATTATAGCATACCATATGGTGCTCTCAGTTCTGCTTTGAACCTCACAGAACGGAATATATATGGTACTGTGATATATCCAGAATATTCAGACATTAATTCCATTCTCAGATCCACACACTGCACTTTGCCAAGTTGAATTTCAACTGAAGGGTGTTGGAATGCAAAATGTATACGTGGTTTTCAGGCGACTGGAACACGAGTTCATTATAATTATGATGACTACAAGTAATATGATCTTTCTCACAATCTGACATAGGTGAAGGTTTCACTGAAGTTTTCCAATAATTAGACTCACACCAGTACATCAATCGTTGAAGATGTACACTGACATGCATGCCCTGTTTTAGTTCCAGGTGTAGGGAACAAAATGTAGAGGATTTATCACAAATCCCGTACACAACTCCAGAATGTGCTGCGAATTTCGGCCGGTCTGTGTTCATACAGTCTAACGCATTAAAATGTAGAATTGAGTTCTCTGTATTGTTGTGGTCAATATAATATTCGACACCTGGACAGATATACCTGATCTGTGTGGGTGTTGATGGGCAATCTGTTTCCAGATCCTTTGATCTTTGATCAGATCAGCGTAGGCAAACATAAGAGAAAGATATTAGTTCAGCATTTAACTTTTTGTTTTGTTTTGTTTTGGGTATATTTATACTTGTATACCTGCAGCCGTAATATGAAGCACACACAGGAACTGGGCAAATGCAAAGCTGGCACTTTGAACGCAGGTAAGTAGTTCGTAAGCTTACTGACTAATCGATCGTAACTATTTTTACAGTTCCTTTATAAATCACGAGATGAGTTGAAACTTAATATAAATCACTATCATGGTGTGTCGACCTCCACCAGGTCAGACGCGAAAAGTCTGCTACTGGAGGAAAACAAGATTATACGTGGATAGAAGATCATGGCATTTGCCACCTGAAATACAAGAACACTCAGGCAGACTGCGAAACTGAAAAAAAAAAAAACTGACCCATGCAATGGACAGATCCTAGTATGTTCTCATCCCAGCGAAGCAAGATGGACGAACAGTGAAGTACAGACAGAATTAGAGCATGCACTACAATGGAGAAGAAGACAAAATGTACATGGAGTGCGATTTTCATGGTTGTTTACATTGTTGCAAACAGATTTATTTCTTGAGATGCATTTATAAAGAAAACATCCTTTTGCTGCCGTTTCTATGATCAGGTTAAGACAAGAACCCCTCCTCCAGCTCACTCTACATTTGGTTCACTCGAAGTGGTCATTGTGCCTCTTTATTTTCGTGTCATTTGTTGTGATACTGCATTTGTGTGACATATATCAAATCATATAGTAGATCCGTATTGACCTTTAGTCATGGAATGACGCTTAACATAGGATAGATTAACATCGACCTTTTAATGGTCAAAACTGCACACATGTCTTTCATTTTCAACAACCCAGTAAACAGTTCCATGTGTTTGTCTTGGAGAATCGCACTTGATGGGACACATTTTTACAGCTGATATCTTAGCGGTAATAATGTTAAAATAGTAGATTTACTACTGAACAGAGAAATAGTTCTTTACTGTACCTTGGCTTTCTATCAATATGAACCAAACATCTGCTGTAGAACAGCACTTTGGTGTATCTGTTTGAGTGGGGAAATACCTATCAAACTGATCACACATCAACAGATAGAAGCCAAACGGTCTGCAGGTTTGGAGTGCGCCTAAATGCTGTCGTCTCTGTTGTACCACAGGCCATGTCAGCAAAGGGACTTTTCAACAGGAAGTTTATATAATCAGGGAAGATTAAAGACGAAAGAAAAGTTAAATGAGTACGATCTCGAGGACTTTATGTAGTTTCAGGAAAATGTCTCTCTAGCAAAAAATATGATTTTTGCACCAGCAAAATGGGACTGGTTTTCAAAATGAAACAAAAAATGTGAACAAGTGCTTGTTAACATTTCTTGTCTCTACAACAGACATATTCAGACAACATCAATCACTATAAATGCATACATAATGATCGATGATCATACACAGAGCTATAGGAAAATATAGACACTAGCCAAAGCGTTTTAATAAGTAGAAAACCCCTGCATGCATTTTTTGAGCATATGAAAGTTGGAAAGGAAGCAGATATAAACAAAGCTTGGAGAACATTACAGAAAAAAAAACAACAATATGTTGGCTCTAGTTGTGTTATTAATCATGAATTATTTAGAACAATAAAACAGTGACTTTGTGTGTTCTGTGTGTTTGTACATGATTTTTCCCCTCTCACTTTATTTCACCAACAGTCTTCTAATTGTACATTTAGTAATAGCAGAGACCAGCATGAGGACATAAAAGTATTGTGAAATTTCCATTCAACGTCAGTGGTGTACATGGGAACCAGATTTTTTTTCTTACAAATTGATATATTTCATGTTCAGAACTACATTATGCTTTTCTGTTTAATTTTTGATTTGATATATGTCCTAAAGGTACTAGCGATCGTAGTAACTAAACGTTTGTTAATTTTCTTTCAATTGTGACAATTTAAGCTAGATAAAATATATAGTTACATGTCTGATCGGTTCTGAAGACACTGAGTGAAGGCATCAAATATTATATTACAACAAATGTTTAGTTCTATGCGGACGTGTTGCCAAAATAACTTACATGAAAATAGTTCCACAGCATATGTTCGATATTATCACGTGCATCTTTGCAGAAAAGTACGGGTGTCATCGTTAACAATTCCCATGTAAAAGAACACAGCATTTGTATGCAGCACTCAGTTCACAACTCGAATTTGAAACCAGTTCATCTTAGCATTCTGTACTTTTTGTGTTGCCCTAAATGCCATACTTCAGTTTCCTTTCTATGTTTAAGTTTTCATTCCCTTTGATACAACGGATAGTTTTTTTTCTTACATAGAAAATACATCAGAATAATCCAGCTCCTTTATTTACTGAGCAGATACTTTTTTTTTTAGTGGTTTCACCGTAGATGATTGAAGGTTATTTAAAACAATTATATGGCTGTTTGGGGGTTTGGGGGTGCCGTTGGATTCCGTTTTTGGACCCTTGGTGGTTAGAATACAACAGAACTATAGACTGATGTATCTATGTTTGATGCCAATCGTGCACCAACACAATAAGCCGTATTTCACTGTTTTGTTTTCAAGATAGACCCATGGTCTCCATATGCTGCTAGTGAAGAATTTTATACTAATAAAGTAACGCCCACTTTATCATTCCGTTTTCTTACTCATACTACTCCCAGCTTTTCATTTTTGATTTCTTAATATTTATCACGTCATTATTGGAATGATGGAGGAATTGTTAGCCTGCTGGTATTCTTCCCCACTATTAATTTATTAAACATTGTATTCACGGTAATCAGTGGAAGATTTAATCTCCTAGTAGATCCAAAAGTTGTTCTGCACAATTCATAGCAGCTCTCAGGACTTACGTGACCGAAATTGCTTGGGTTATTAAACAGTAGAGCTGACCACTCTAACTGTTGGTGCCTTTTGATCTTCTTGTATACTTCAAATGATTATCAAGCATAGTCTAACCCCCCCCCCCTTCCCCCCATTTAATTATCTTAGTACAATGATTCCAATTACAATCACTTCAATTTCCCATCAGTTTATTTTCTTTCAGTGCTTTCTTCTTTGTCTCCACCTTGCATTGAAGATTACAATTAATTTTCTGGAATACATGTTGCATTAATACTTTAACAGTTCAAACAAGGAACATTCACTGTAACAGTTCAATTTGAAATCAGCATGCAACAATCGTTAATTATTGTTCTGTAATAGGACACGGTGCTATAAGTGCAATAAGGGGAAAGTGTGGCTAAATAAAGGAAAACAGAATGGAAAAAAATAAAAGAGAAAAATTTCCCTCCCTTCCCATTTCTCTTTTCCTGTCTAATATTGTATGAGTTTTTTTTTTTTTTTTTTTTTTTACAAAAACAGAGAAAGAACGAGGAAGGACAACAGTTATAACATTTCGCTATAAATGTTGAGATACCATATTATGAACAAAATTTACCCCACACTCCCCTCCCTTCATTCCCAGGGTTTAGACAGTGCTCACACATCTGGTGAAAAATACCTTTAATTATTAAAAGAAAAGAATCGTAACAAAAAGTCATATTGAAAGACAGTACTTTTACAGTAGGAAGAAACTGTAGGGAGAGCTTGACAGCAGAGGGTCTTCAGAGCAGAAAAACACCCGTCAAATGAGAGTTTCAGCCCTGAACTCTTTACTCTCTAAGGGGGCCAGGCCGCATCCAAGTCATGACTCCCATATGTGCCCTTCGACTGCTAACGTTATTTCCCTGGCATTGCCGTAATGCGAACCCGCAACTTTTTGGAAGGGTGGGCGTCTAAAGGCGTGCCTTTTTTACACAGATGTCTTAGCCTGTTCTAAGCTGGGAAATTTAAGCTTTATGAAGTTCACTTTTGTTCCTCCTCGACCAGATCCAGCTGGAACTCTTCGGCTGCCTCTGCCATTGCCTTCAGGGTTCTGGTCCTCTCCTAACATGAAATCCCGAGTTCTTTCCTGAAATCCCGAGCTGTTTCATGAGGTCATAGGCTGTTGAGCCAAAACATCCCCTTGCCCCGACTTCCATGGCAAGGATCTGGGCCTGGAAGCCAGATTCCCTCAAACTGCACGTTAGACTAGCATACATCTCATTCTTATAGAGGTGCACTCGCTCCATTCTGCTTTCGAATGACACAGTGAGTTAGATCAGAATCATTTGTTTTGATGAACCTAAGGTGCAGAACGATATCCTGTCTCTTGCCGCTCTTCCTGATGATCGCCGGATGGTTGTCCCATTCTGGAAGGTCTACTGTGCATTCCCTGTCATTTGCTCCATCCAGGCAACTCTGCTTCTATGCTCTAGATATCACAGCTGTTCTAGAACATGATCTGTGGCCTCCTGCCGTGTAGAACTTTGTTGCTGGAGCTACTGGTGGCGTAGACTTTCTACACGCTGCGGCGGACACCAATGACATGAAGGCATATCACGAGGGCCTTCATACCATTTATGGACCAAAGCCTACCGGTTCAGAGACTGTGAAGGCTCTGAAGCAGACCACGTCCGGTAAAGCACCAGGAGCAGATTAAAGTCCAGCAGACATCTACAAGAATGGAGGCGAGGTACTCCTGGGAAAGCTGACCAACCTCTTCCAGTCCATATGGGAAAAGGCAGAAGTGGCCCAAGACTTGAAAGACGTCTCTATCGTACACATCTACAAGAGGAAGGGGGTGATAAAGCATCCCTGTGACAATCAGCGTGGGGTTTCCCTCTTGTGTCTTGCAGGAAAGATTCTTGCCAGCGTCATCTTGAACAGATTCATACAGACAGAAGACAGTATACACCTTGTGTGTCACTTAGCAGAACTCAAAGACACCAAGGAATGGGAGATTATCCAGACCACTTGAAACACCTCTACCAAATTGCCATCACTCCAGAATTTGGAAGACATTGTCGAGAATGATCAAAAGGTAAAAGCAACGCAGAAATTCAGATGCAGGTAGAAGACCTTCGTGTTGTGTGTATGAAAACTCTTACGCGTGTGTGGAGTGAAAGAAAATAAAGCAGGTGTGAACGTATTATCTTCGTGTTGATGCTACTATTCGTGTGTCGGGGGATAGTTTAGCTAGGTCCGTCATTTCTGTTTATCCCTCTATGGTACTTCAGGTCGTAGCGAGCCTAACACAGACATAAACCACTGTCTCGCCAGCTCTACGCCTTTCACGTTTAGCCTCTAACAGCTGGGGTGCTTTGGAAGAGAACCAAGGTGAAGGCGGACACTTGCAGACTAGGCATCTTGTAGCAGGGATGTGTTGACCCAGTACGCCAAGACGGTTGTTTAGTTCATCATGAAAAGTCAGAGACAGATCAGAGAGTAGCAACTAAAGGTCAGCGTGAATTGCAGACAAGCCTATATCAGAAAGGTGTCTCGCTTGTAGAGAGGCTTTATGTGGCGGGAAAAGTCCACCTCAGAGTCGAGGCAGACGTAGTCGTTGATGACAGACTTCAAGATGGCCTGGTCTGCCCAGTGGACACCGCCATCTTCAGTGTGTCTATGGATGTGTGTTGGTACCTGGACTAATTGCATAAGACCTTGAGTCCAGAAGCTGAATAACTTTGTGGTTGTGAAGGCAGCAGGATGATCAACATTACCAGCGATGATGTAAGTCCCACTGGGCGTGTTGCGAAAAGAAGGAAGATCAGAATCTTCATCATAACACCGAGTCGGTCAAGCGGCCATTGGAACTGAGGAGAGGATGATACAAATACAGCAGGTACAAAGTCGATTGAGGGAAGGTAAGGATGAGTTGCGTTAATTCAAAGGAAGTGTGCTGAACAGGAAATTCAGCTATGGTAGAAACAAATGTCAACGAGTCAACAGCAACAACAAAAGCAATGCCACCACCACGGATCGATGGTGGAAGGAAAAGGTGTGGTGGACAAACGGGAGTGATGTCACGACACTCGGTTTCCACGATAGTCGAGATTTCAATTTCATCATCATAGATTAAGTAACCAATAGCCTAACACACCTAGATGAAAAGACGCGGTACACCGACAGATTTTCTTGACGGAAAGATTGTCAATGACAATGATGTGGGTAGATTTTATCAGAGAAGAATGGAGGTGGGTGAGGGACAAAATTCACAGGCGAAAGGTAGCTGAACTGTGTCCCAGAAAAATAAGATGAAACAGCGTTGATAGAATGGATTTTTCCTGTGCCAACACGACCCGAGTGATGACGGCACAAATTGCAACGCATGCGGAACGTTTTCAGGCAAGCATCAAGCCTGGATTGATTTTGATATGTATATCAATAATGCCGTTATTGGAGCTATTATTTTTGTTAAAAAATGTACGGAAAGCTCCCAAACATACGAAACTGATAATGTCACCGCTGTTCTATAAACTCCCTAACAATTTCCTACAGAATTCATATGTGCTTTTTCCTGTTAGAATTTGCTGACATATGTTGGAATAGGAGATACCAGAGTCAAATGGAGTTTGTAACAATCACTACATTAAAGTTTTGACCCTCAGATATTCTCCTCAAAGTACGTTCAGCTTCATTGCTCTGTCTTAATAAGTGTTTGATGGTTTCAATGAAGTTTGTGAAGTACGTAGGAGAACTTCAAGATTTTCACATTGTTTCACTGCCTCAAGGATGCTTTTTACTGCAGTTGAAGGAAATCAGCATCTTTGGGTCTGTCTTAGTGGCTATAATGACTTTTGGTTTATCTGTGTGTAAGTCTTCATTCCCCATATAAATAGTAGTGCCCCAACTGGTTTAATTTATGCTGACGTCACTGGTTTCAGGCAGAGAGCATACTAGGTCATTGCCTATAGAAAACACAGAATATCTGCTTCATCAGAATCATAACGCTTGAAGGATCATGGTGTCTGAGATATCCGACAATGTCCTTTATGAATATTTTAAACACGCACAGGCTAAGGACGTTATCTTTGTGTGGATTCCTTTTTCATGCTAGCACATCTTCAGTGCTACAACACTTGATCAATGCGCAAAAGCAAAATATTGCGCCTTAATACATGTCTATACTTTTCATATACTGGGAAGCATTTACCAGCTACCATTTTTTTTTCCTTTTGAGAAATCCATATTGGACATATCTTTCAGAAGAGGAGCACTTTCATGGAACGTTGGTGTCAGCATCTCTGGTTCTGGGTCCATGATCTAAGTAATTACTGAACCACATCAATATTATTTACATTTTATCCAGAATCTGTTGAAAATTCTGCAAAATCTTGTGTTTGCCTGTGACTAGTGCCTTATAATACTCGAACCATTTCTACGCACCAAGACGATTTGTTTGGTAGAAATTTTGTGATCGAATATTTCCAGTTCTTTTTGTTAAGGTTTTCCGGATGGAGTTGGATTCCGTGTCTGGACGTTGTTTATGGAATTACGGAATTTGTTCAAGTATCTTGTTTCTGGTCGGTTAAAACTGTTTCATTCTAAAAGGCATTTTTCTCAGAGTCACTTGTTTTGCGAGTTTCCATTGGTTGCATTCCATAGTGATATAGAAATGCAGTCTCTGTTAAACCACGTGTTTCTTTGCCTAGGCCTTTCTCTCTGCCTGTCCTTGTCTAAGAGCCATCTTTGCTTTTTTGAAGAGCTTAGGTATTTTCCAGCCATCACATTAATGTTGATGTTGACTTGCTTATTTCTAGTTGGGCCTCAATGTCGGTGTTGTGTTCTTGAGTCATTAAGCTTGTGGTGGGTGATTTAGAGGCAGCTACTACGTGTTTGGTAGAGATTTCATGCCACTGAAATACTACATAGCTTCTTTTTTTACAACTCATTTTGGCGTTCTTCTGCAGTTGGTCCTTTCAAACTACATCTTTACTTAGAGGCTTTCATTTGTAAATTGTATTCTAGCTTTTAGCTGGTGGTGGATCAGTGACTCCAGTAGGCGAGTGGTCAGAATATTGTGTTAGACTGGGCACTTTCATGTTGAACATTTATAAACAAATATTGTGAGCAAATGAAATGATCTACAACCCTAACTCTCAGTGAATGTTTACAACCCTGAAAGATCTCCAAGTAAGCTCCAATTCAAATCACACATTAGATCATGAATAGACATGTTGGAGAAAAAACGGCCTTTTCTTATTAATCAATAAGTCCACCGAATGTCTTTTTGTAATGTTATCATATTTATGATCTTTAATTCTTATCGTGACGGACCATTTTTGCCCGGTCCCAAATTGTGGGGACACTTCGGACAGGCAGAAGTTTACCGGTTGACCAGTTGACCTGTTTCACCTGATGGCTACTCCGCTGAGTTCTGTATCAGTCGGGTGAGCGAAGATTTCCTTCATTCTACACAGAGCTGCCGGCACAGCAACACCTCCAGTGAACAAAGGGAGACTGAAGGCAAGTCCTCCCTCATAGTCAGGCACGTTTCAATATTTGAATGGAAGTTAGGGTTTGTCCTAATGAAGTTTGTTTATTTCCTACAGGTGGTCGTGAATTTTCCAGTTCTTAGTAAAGAGCTAACATATTTGATTGTTCCCTTGATATGTCTTGTGATTAACAATATTCGACGACATAGGGTGACTGTAGGAAATTGTGGTAAGTGAATGTGCGAGTCGAGAGGTGGATGAGAAGAATGGAGTGAGTAGTGGAAGAAAGAAGATATATACTTATATGTGATCGGGGGAAAAATCATCTAGTTAAATCAATGTAATATTGAAAAAAAAGTCTTGTTCGTCTTTTCCCAAAAGCATTATAACGATGTGAATGCTGATGAGCCCTGGAAGTGAGCAACAAAAATTATTGTGTAAAATTTTTGGAAAATGTATTCTTAAACCTGTTGTGGACACGTCTAGTGATGATAATGTGGAAAGATGAACACATTCTTTTTTTATAAAAAGGGACAAATGGAAATCAGTCCTTCACATGTAATAATTGTATCCTTGGTATTTTGAAAAGGGTATGTGAGGAAATCTTATCTTAACGTGGATAGATTAAATCATTCTTTTTTGATAAAAAGGGACAAGTGGAAATCGTTCCTTTATATGTAATAATTGTATTTTTTGATATTTTAAAAAAAGTTACCTGAGGAAATCTTTTCCTTCAATGTAAGCACTCATGGTGTTAATCGAGGAATTTTTCTATTGTAATACCCACTGTATTGAAATTTAGTAGATTCTATTATGGATATTTTCCCTCAAATTCCAGTGAAATGTATTATGAGAAAAGTGACTGCCAGTGACAAACAAAAAACGATAAATACGTAGGAAGTAGGCTAGGTAATCAAGGTAGCTATCAGTTCCCCAGGTGTCGGTGAAACCCCCGTGTCCCACCTGGAGCTGACTGCCATCCGGGTGTGGGGTGCAGCCCGTGCCCAGCTACTGTCACCGTCCCGTGGACGTGGAGAGGCTGACCGTGCGGTCAGCAAAGAGTTTGTGTGTTACAGGGCTTCAGAGCTCTCCGTCGGGACGACGTTGAGAGAATCTCTTCTGTTGTGTAGGAGTCCCTTGAAGGACATCCCAAGAACTGCTTCCTTGAGCGGCCTCTATACTGTGTGAGGACTGTGTGACTTGGGCCAGACGTGGCCGGGTGCATGATCTGTTTGTGGTGACACTGCTGTGCGTGCCAGCATAGCCTGCGCAAAAAGAAAAAATATACATTTGATATAATCTTAAATAAATGTTAGCGAATCAAACAACAACAACAACAACAACAACAAAACCCTGGGCAAACGAATCACAAACAAAACACTATATCTAATATGTCAATATAGCACCTAGTGTGTTTGCGCGCCCTTAATGGTGGTGGCATGAATTCATTGATGCGCCTGCTTGTGCTTATTATGTAACATGTAAGCATGTATTTGTTACGATTTGATGGTTCAGGCAGCAAAAAAGGAAGACTCTTAACTTATTACCTGGCTAAGTATTTTCGTGTGGTGTGGGGTGTGTGTAGGGAAAAAGACGTGCACGCATCTGCACTTCTTCAGGTGAGAGTCAGACAGTAAAACACACACCAAACACTATCCGTAACACTTATCAATGCCTACGTTCATAATTATTCTCTGCCTTTGTATCAAAGTTACCATATTGCAAAACATTGCCTTTTTCTGTTAGTTAATTAATGTCACTTCCCAACGAGTCCTATGCACATATTGTGTTGTCTTTGCCAAAGAAGAGTGTGCTAATGGTAATAAACACAGTCTAAATAAACATGTGTATTATTAGTGTTGTCTTAATAAAGGTGTGTATTATCAATGGTTTAACTTTTAATGAGGTTTTCATCTGCAGCCAAGTAATATCACTGTTATTTATTGGTGGTAACTTTGTACAAGCTCTGTATTGTTCTTTCATGTAAGTAGGAATACCTCCAAAGCCCTTTTGCTGATAATAGTGGACACAAACAGCAAAGCCAGGTAAATGTAACCCACTGGATTATGTTTTATCTAGATAGGTTTTCTTGTTAGAATACAATATCTAATTTAGACAGCTTTTATTACTATACTGTTTTCTAGAAGTTCTTTTTTAATTGTTAACTCATCATCAACTCCACAGGAGCCTCTGATATCCTGTGACAGCATACAGAAACATTACTGGAGTTGTGTTAAGTTCAGAGTAATATGAAATACTTTTGTAGATAACTAATGGTTTTAAACACACAAAATGAAAGCTATCAGAAGCGGCTGCACTCGGAATACAGATTACAGACCGAGAAAGACTGAGCAAGACGTTGCTGAGGCCCACTT
>JADBJO010006521.1:39064-80296 GCA_016801955.1 Conus betulinus
AACTAGTGGATGAGGGGAGGAAAACGTTTTCCTGTGCAGGCCCCAGACCCGGTCAGTTGGATCCTTTCGCTGTTTTGGTGAGTGCACTTCCACTCAACCACTCGTCACTCATTGCAGAAGACGTTCGTTAAAATTTGAGTTTTACTTTGCATCGTCCTACTCTTTTTCATGTCTGGATATTGAGATGCTTGCCACCAGCTAACATATTACTAGTGTGCATGAGTAGTCGGTGCCAGTGTGGAGAGATCAGTCATCTCATGCCGACTTCTCTTGCCTCAGTGCGAGCTAAAAAGGGAGGGCGCATGACATCTCTTTGTTTTTTCCTACACTCCCGAAAAATTATGAAGATTGTATGGCCATACAAATCCAGTTTTTTTTTTCATATTGTATTGCCATGCAAACCCAGTCTCAGGTGTTTTTTTTTTTTTTTTCAACGAATATCGCTCCAATCTTCAGTCACAAAATGTCATTTGATACTTTGACTACACCACAGATATTACCGATAGAACCAGACATGGATCAGAGTCTAATATCTATTATCATTGCAAAACATTAAGCAGAAGCTGAGTCAAATGCAGGAGCAGTAAGAGCTAACAAGGTTCCTCCTGTTTTTCCTTTTAAGAAAAAACTTTTTCCGCTCAGCTAGTCTAAACTTTGTTTTGTCGCATCAATGCATTTATCTGTTTAAATAACTTTGTTTACGTGCTCTCTGCAGACCACTCTTCTGCTGTTGATCTTTGTATTAGGTGTGTCCTGCTGATCAGTTGATAGTTTGTATACAATAAGCCATAAAGTAGTCTATACCCTTACTATAACATCCAGAATCACTTCCAGCCGACGTTGGAAAAGCGTTGCACGTTACGACGACATTTTTGTTTCGATGGAAAGTTCTTGTGATAATTCCAGGTTTTCTTCAGACGATGCTTATGATAAACACAAAGATATTATAGTCGATTTTGCAGGAAGATGATTTTGTTGCGCTGTTGTAGGATCTGTGCATCTGTAGGCTTTGAATGAGTCATGGTCTTTAGAGCCGGATGTACGATCCAGTATATGCAAACGTACACCACAGCTACAGAATATAACAAAATACAAGAACTGGAAATAGAGAGAGAGAGAAAAAAAAAACAGATAATCAAAATTAAAACTTGACACGGCCCTGATACACAATGTCTTTACACCAAACTGCCAGCGTCGATCTGCCTTTAAAAAAAAAAAAACACCTCTTGGTTTACGTCCACCAAAACCAACTATTTAATTTGAGTAGGCCTTTCAGGTTTCACCAAATAAGCCAGTTTTTTCTGCCTTTCACGAGGTTTACTGAGAATTTTGTTTTACTTGCTTTAAGTGACATGAAATGTATATTAAAATCTCAATGCTTACAAAAATATGATTAATATGAAACATAAAAAGATAGTAATGTTTCAGTTGTCACTTGAAGAGAATAACATATTCAACTCCACAGTAATCACATATAAATCGTAATAGCATCAATTAAAAAAAAAGACAATATAATTATGTACGTGCCAAGGAATAAGGGCTATGGCCAACATGAAGCATTTCCTAAAGAAATCTGAGCGGTTGGATACTATACAAGCACTGCGTTCTTCAATTTTGTATCGACGCTGTTGTTTTTTACAACTGTCATAACAGTCATTTGTTGATGGCTTTTATTCAAATTACACACACACACACACACACACACACACACACACACACACACACACACACACACACGCACGCACGCACGCACGCAGGTCTTGTCGATTGTCAGAACAAAAGCTGGTTTCATGGGATACTGAAGCCGTCGGAACTGGAATGGCAGGGGTGGGTCCGTGGGTTCCAGAGGAATTGTGGGGAGCAGCACCGGTTCACCTTTGTAGGGGCCACAGGATATTTTCGCTTCTACAACGTTCCTGTGCAGTCTGGTGATGACACATCGGGCGCCATTGGTCACCTTGGGCGGGTCCAGTGAGCGGAGAATGATGATGGGAACTCCAGATTTTGGCAACATTTCATGCGGTGGAAGTCCAGAAATCTCAATGGGGTTCAGGAGTTCTTGCGGATAACGATCTCTGGCCAGTTGGGGTTGCACGTCATGGTGATGAAATGATCAGCACAGCCGTACCTGCGTACGTAGGCCATGGCGTCACTTTGCTTCTCGTGCATGTAGCGTGGACCACCAGTAAACGATGAAGACAGCACCATTCTCTGTCCCACGCTTTGCGGGTCCCCATCTTTGGCAAAGACAGCGTCACGCAGTTCCTAGTAGCTATCGGCTCGCAGAGACTGTTGCTCTCTTCTGATGTACTTGAGCTGCTCTGTCTCCATTTTGCAGTACCAGTCCACCAGAAGCTGCTGGAACAACGTGCCGTACTTCAAGACGTGGTCTTCTGGGCGGACTTGGATATGAAAGAATAGTACTGCTGTTGCATAATCTTTCTGCAGTAAGATAAACACTGTACCCACCCAGAGACAAAACTCTACTAATAATTGTTTTAAATATATTTTGATTAAAATATATATATATATACATATTATATATAATATATATGTATACAACTACCTTACCTGCTGGCACTCAGGGAGGATGTCATGTGCTGACGAAGGGCAAATAAGCCGAAAATTTCATTTACAACCACGACAGCTTGTTGTCCTTGTGTCTTTTTTTTTTGGATATATATATATATATATATATATATATATATATATATATATATATATACATATCTTATCTTACTTTCGGCTCGTATAAGTTGTTTATCATTGTTCAGCGTTCAAAATTGCACCTGATATCGATTTCATGAAGTAAGTCTAAATTTAGAAATTACCTCTCTTTAACGGTCAATTTTAAGTTTCTGTTAATATTAGTTGTCTATCATTGATCAGCGTGTAAAACTGCACCTGTATACCAAATTTCATCACGAACGGTCTAAACTTAGAAAATAACGGTTCTGAACGGTTTTTAACGGTCAATTTTAAGTTTCCGTTCGTGTAAGTTGTATATCATTGTTCAGCGTGTAAAACTGCATCTGTATACCGAATTTCATCAAGAACGGTCTAAATTTATATAATAACGGTTTTTATCGGTCAATTTTAAGTTTCGCTTCGTGTAAGTTGTATATCATTGTTCAGCATTTAAAACTACACCTGTATACCAAATTTCATCAAGAACGGCCTAAATGTAGAAAATAACGCTTTTTAACGGTGATAAATAACGGTCATAAAAACTATCGAATGACCCCTATGTTATCCACAGTATGTCTCTCTAGAGACTCATGCCAAGTTTGGTGGCAATCCGACGACTCCCTTTGCCGCCAAAATCAGAAAAATTTGTATTTTAAATCGTTTTTAGGGGGATACGTGTTGTAAACGGTTTTTAACGGTCATAACTAACTGTCGTAGAAACTATCCAATGACCCTATGTTACTTGGGAGATGTCCCTCTAGGTTCGTGCTAAGTTTGGTGACGATCCGTCGATTCTCCTGGCCGCCAACTTCAGCCTGACAGACAGACACACACACACACACACACACACACACACACACACACACACACACACACACACACAGAGACACACACAGCTCACTTATTATACAGCTGATAGTGTCTCTTTGACCTTTCACCTCGACATTGTCTTTCTTCCTTTTCAATTCAGTAATGTCTGCGAAAGATGGAAATTAAAGCACGTCTAGCGTGTCTTTTCGATGATTCTCATATGTTCTACCTCTTCATTGTATTTTTTCCAGTTCAGTAAATTCAGTAACTGGGTTTTTCTATATGTATTTGAACAGTTTGATTTCAAAGTGAGACTGTCTCCATAACCCGTATGTATCGATCGGTATGTGTGCTGAGTCTCACAATCTTTAGTATTATCGCTGCTTGTAATCACCAATTAGTCAGTTATTCAAATTACGTCACGAAACGGCGGTATGTTAGATGATTATGTTAAGTCGAATAATTAGAAAATTGAAAATTTGCGTTGATTATATAAGAACGGTTCACTAAAATACCTAGTGGGAATAATGATGATTTCACAGTAGTGAAGATAGTGGTGTGAATCTTCCTGTCCTATCTGTTGTTAGTTGTGAGTAGATCCATAGCCATAAGTCTGGGGGTGCAGGAGTTGAAGTCAGCCATGTGAACCAGCTGGTAATTATGTGGCTTAAAGGCACCATCCTATGTAAGTGCAGATTTCAATGTCCTCATAACATCCTCAAAACCTGTTCATGTTTGGTTCACGAGCCGATTTATGTTGACCACAGTTTTACTCAGCAGCACGTTATTAATATTTCTACTTACTGCTTTACATGCAATTTGCCGGTGAAATGTCAAAACAAAATACAAATCTGAAGTACCAGCACCATTTGAACTTGTCATGAACTCATCAACATCGGGATACGTGACACTAGACAGCAACAGAATCCATAACGAGACTGGTCCATGGTGGAAGGACATACACTTGCCAACCAGACACGTCCTTATGATCAGTTTCTACCTTCGTGAACCTCGGGTAAGCGTCCGTATGTATCGCTACACCAAAACGTATGGTGATGTCGTTGATTCTGTTGTACAGAAAACAGAAACCAGAGCATGGTGTTCGTGTGATGTTGAGAGTCACTTCGCTCATATTATCATTTTAATGATACCGAACTCGGTATTGAAGTTTCCATGAAAGATCAAGTTTGTTCTGGATACACATTCAGTAAATATTTTCACTTCAGGTTTTTCTTTTCTTTCTTTCCTGAACATAAAAAAACCCCAAATGCTGTCAAGCGGATTTGTGAACTGTTCAGTGGAACACTATCCCAGCTTCCGGCACCACGTGACTTGTAACCTGAAGACAGAGTGTGACGACGGACGGGATGAAACAGAGCACTGCCCCTTCAGCAGCGCTGACTGTCAGGGCCTGGTAGCGTTATGTGATCGATGTTACAACATTGTTGCACGCGTGCCTGGCTTTTCCAGGCAAAAAGAAATTGGGACAATGAAGGTGAAAAACATTGCAATTTACTAGGGGGATATTAAGATATCCTACATGTGTGCTCAAACCATGTGTTGCGCTCAATTACAAATCAAAAAGATTTTGGAGTGGTGTGGTGTTTACTGTCGCTGGTCTGAATACAAACGGGTTTTCAGTTCCAGCGATGTATGGACATAGCATGTATAGTAACGAGCAAATTGTCTTCCATCATTCGTTTGGATATTGGACTGTTTTTAGCGGTGGGGAAACACACAGCATTTTATCAAATCTACAGTTGATGACAGCTACAAGATATAGTCCCTATAGAAGGGATATTGGGGCAGTTTGTGAAATGCGAGCAAATATTACCAAGAAAAACTATGTGGATGTAAAAACAATTTCTTCTGCGAACATCGTTTCATCGTTGTCTAAGAGACAATACTTTGTTACAATGTGTCACAATGGTCATGTGATACACAAAATATCTCTCAAGTGGTTCGACCCAAGGTAACACGTGTCATGAACAGTTTACACTCAACTGTCCCATTTCAGGTCAAACATCAAACATTGATACATCCAGTTCTACAAATTGTCGTTTCTACAGTTCTTTCTGCATTTTCATGCAGTGATGAGGCAACGATCGTGTCGTATGCTTTAGTATGTGATTTACGGCTGACTGTCAGGATTCCAGAGATGAGTTTTTCTGTAAGCATCCACCATGTATATTCACATTTTTTACCTGCCGAAATGGTCAGTGCATATCCCACGAGAATGTATGTGATCATATGCCTCACTGTGTAGATAAATCAGATGAAACAAAATGTGACTCGTCCGAGGAAATATATATTTCTAGTGGACATATTCCATCTCCTGTCTTGATCAATTTTAATGGATATTCACAGTTCAAAGCAAAACCAATGAAAATGAATGACTCGTGTCCTGACAGTCACTACCGTTGTCCCAGTCCGTTTGAACGACTGTCTGCCCATCTACACACAATGCAATGGGATGTATGATTGCATAGAACAGGAGGACGAAGAGGGATGTGAGGAGAGGACATGTCCAGGACTTCTCCCCTGCAGGTTTTCACGTTTATGTGTACACAGTGACCACGTATGTGATGGATTCCATCACTGTCCAACGCATGATGATGAACTGTGGTGCAGACTCGTCTGTCCTGTAGGTTGTCTCTGTGAAGCCCACACTGTACTGTGTTTTCAGCCCTTCAATGTGGAACACGTTCCTCAGGTCCGTTCTCTGGATGCCTCCGTTCGGGCTTGACACCGTCTGATGTGAGCAGTGCTTTGTATCTCATTCACCTGGTTCTTTCCAAGTGTTCTCTGTCGGTACTTCCAGAAATGAAATGGCTAAATTTGAAGTTTCTCGACCTTAGCAGGAACAAACTGCATCGTATAAACATGTCTTGTTTCCTAGACTTGAAAAACCTTCAATTATTGTCTCTGTCTAACAATTCTGTCACGTCTCTCTACGCCGATGTTTCTGCTGCTATTGTACAGACAGCGCTGTCATCAATAGACCTGTCACATACTCCACTGACAAATATTGACTCTTTTACACTTCAGATCTTTCTCGCCTACAGAGACTCAATTTAACCTATACGTCTATTCATACCATCAGCCCTAATGGTTTTCAGTACATTTCACATCTCACAGCCCTTCACATTGATAACAGTCCTTTTAAAAACTTTTCCACGGGATATATTCAAAGATCTTTACCATTTACGCTTCATTTCATCTCAGAACTATAAGCTATGCTGTAAAGAAACACTCCCCAGAGACTTTGATGCCTCATCTTGTTATGCCCCAGTGATGAAATTTCATCGTGTAAAGATTTATTGGAATCATGGACCTACCGTGGATTTCTGTGGCTGATAGCGTGTCTGGCTCTGTCTGGTAATATGTTTTGTATCTGTACACGTTTACTTGCCAGAAGCATGACCTCTTCCAGTGGATTCAGTGTGTTTGTCACCAACTTGACAATGGCTGACTCTCTGATGGGTGTGTACATGTCTGTTATAGGCGCAGCTGATGAACAGTATCGCGGCCGGTATCTCCATTATGATGACATATGGAAAAACAGCGTGAGCTGTAAGGTGGCTGGTTTCCTGTCTCGGTCGTCCTGTGAAGTGTCAGCCCTGATCATCTGCTTGATCACGTTAGATCGTTTTGTGGTCATCTGCTTTCCATTCAGCACCTTGCGATTCGGGAAACTGTCAGCAGCGATGGTTTGTCTGTTTGTCTGGCTGACTGGCTGGTTTCTGGCCTTAGTGCCTTTGCTTCCAGTGACATCGCACTTGGAGTTTTACAGTCAGACAGGCATCTTTATTCCACTGCCAGTGACCAGGCAAGATTTCAAAGGAAAGATGTATTCTTTCAGCGTATTGATTGTCCTAACCTTGATTCTGTTTTTATTCATTTCTGTGGGGCAAGCATTAATTTACAATACAAAGCAATACTTTTAATACCAACTCGACAAAAGTGTCACGTGACATGACCATAGCTCAACGATTGATCACTATTGCTGTGACTGATTTCATGTGCTGGTTTCCCATTGGGACTTTGTGGAATTTTGTCATTGGCTGGTACAGCTATTCCTGGACATGTGAATGTGGCTTTAGCAATATTTGTACTACCTTTAAACTCTGCCATTAATCCTTTTATGTATACAGTAAACACGTGGGTCGGAAAACAGAAGAAAGCCAACGAACGTAAGTTTTTCCAGTGGTTGGAGGCCCATGGTAATTTGATATCTGATAAACAAACATCATGATAGATGAAGACACTAAAATGTGTAGATGTTATATTGTTTTCCATTTGTCTTCTCATCCTTACGCACGAATTTCTGATTTCATAGATTTCTTGCAAATAAGACATTCAGCTTGTCAAAATAATCAGTCAAATAACTTAAATTTTTGAGAGAGAGAGAGAGAGAGAGAGAGAGAGAGAGAGAGAGAGAGAGAGAGAGAGAGAGAGAGAGAGAGAGAATGATAATGATGATAAGGATGATGATGATGACGATGATGATGATGATGATGATGATGATGATGATGATGATAGCGATCACGATTCCTTATTTTCGTATAGTAGACCTGCTCCATACAACTAAAAATTTAATATTCGAGCTTCACGGCAGGAAATGGGGACCGTATTAAACTGTGTGTAAATGCCGAGCTCACGAATATCAAAGGCACGTATTCCTTACAATAATTTCATGCTTGACACGCTTAAAATCGCTTAAAAACAAGCCTATAAAAAACTGTTCAGACTGGTCAACAACCAGACTTGTTTTGAGGAATTCCTAATCAAGGTTGAAGAGTAAGCTTTAAGTCCGATCCGTTTCCACATATTCATTAGCAGTCGGCACACTACACTTTTCTCTCAAGCAGTCCTCTCTCCTTCTCCCTTGTCCTGATCCTCCCCAACCCCTATTTTACCTGCCTATCTTTTAACTTACCCTAATAAAAACTTCGCTGCATCCCCAAAGCTTCAAATAGCAAAATAATCAAATCGAATCTGTAACGTATATGTACAGATATAGACCTAAAGCAAGTCTGTGTGAGTCTTCTGACCTACTATTATTCGTTATCAGGCGCGCGCGCGCGCGCACACACACACACACACACACACACACACACACACACACACACACACACACACACACACACAACACACGCACGCACGCACGCACGCACGCACGCACGCACGCACACTGATATTTTTCTTTTTTCAAAAACTGAACTTTAAAAGTCACATCCAGCACTTAAAAACTGCTTGTCAGAAAGCACTGAACATTCTGAGAGTTGCGGCACACACGGATTGGGGTGCTGAAAAAAAAAAAAACTTCTCCATCTTTCACAGAGCTCTGGTCTGCTTTAAATTGGACATAGATGCCTAGTCTATGGCTCTGACAGACCTTCCTACCTGAACAATCTAGATCCATTCACCATCAAGGGCTTCGACTCTGTCCGGGTGCGTTCCCCATCCCCCTGTTTACAGTCTGTAATTTATCCAAGTTTCCTAATGACCCGCCATGGGCTTTTTTCACTCCAGAGATCTGGTTTGATTTGACATTTTACCGTCAAGATGCCACTAACTCCTTGGAGTACAAGTCCTTTTTCGACGATCTGTGTTCGAAGTTTGACCGACTGTTCCAAATCTGAGAAGTGGGTTGTCTCTGCTTTGCATTGGCCTCTAAATCAAAGCATATTGATTTCCACATTTTGTCAGACTTCCTTTCTGCTTTGGAGGCCATTGCCAGCTGTAACCTCAAGCATTCTCAACTGCTGACGTTATTCGAACTGTGCACCTCTCTGAAAAGAGATGGCTATAACATAGTTTTTGCTTGGGTTCCCAACCTTGTAAGCATCAAGGCAACAAGGTGATTGATGAACTTGCCAAAGTGCCGCAAAGAAAGAGCTGAGCAGAGTGTCTATCCCTCACACTGATCTGAAACCTAAAGCCAACGAATCAATCAATGACCTCTGGCAAGAGGAATGAAACTCGCAGACAGATAACAAACTTTTTAGAATCCGCCAAAACTTGAAAGTGTTTTTAGCATGTTCTGGTGATGGCCATAAAGAAGAAATAGTCTTGTGTCGTTTGCATACAGGCCACTCCTTTACACGCATTCTTATCATTTAAAGGTGAAGAAGCTGCATGGTGCATTCCATGTCATGTACCACTCATAGTGAAGCATTATCTTTTAGAGTGTTGGGGCTTGCATTATCTGAGATACAAAACACTTTGCAGTAGACACCTTGAAAACCTTGTTCAGAGATGTCCCATCAGATGTGATCTTTGAATTTCTGAAAAGGTTTAACATTTTTCATCTGATCTAAGGTTTTACGAAAGAAAGAATTTTAACAAAGTTTGTGGTGCGTTTTTAGGAGTATTTTGAAAGGTTGTGTGGATGATTTTTTTTAAGAAATGACAAGTGAGTTGAATGTGGTGACAGCCCTGATATGGCCCTTTCTGGTCGGCTGGGCTATAAGCCACATTACCTTACGTTACACGTTTCCAAGATACGGTTAACCAAAAATTGTTTTTATGTATGTTCGTCTACAAGCTCATTCTGACAGACGACATGACGGGAATACTTCTGGTCCCAACAAACGTCTTTCCACCAGAACTGCATGTATTTCTCGTCGCATGCAATGCAGCGTTGCCAAGAAAAGAAAAGAGAAACTGTTGAGAAATGAAAAAAAAATACATTTTGTATCTAAATCGACTCAAATTTGATTATGCAGAAAGATAATTCATACAGAACGATAATACAAATTTGATTATACAGAAATTCAAAAGTTGATTATACATAAATATATTGAAAATTTGATTATACAGAAAGTTATTGCACACTTATTACTCAGAATGATATCACAAATTCGATCATACAGAAACATATTACACATGGGATTATACAGAAATATGGTACAAATTTCATAGTACAGGAAGACACTACACATCTAATTATACAGAAAGAGATTACACATTTGATTATACCGAAAGATATTACAAGTTTGATTACACAGAAAAACGTTACTTATTTTATCATACTGAAAGATATTACACATTAGATTATACGGAAATAAATGGACATTTGATTATAGAGAAAGATATTACACATTTAATTATACAGAAAGATGTTCCGCATGTGAGTATACAGAAAGATATTACACATTTGATTATAGAGAAATATTTTAGACATTTGATTCTACAGAAAGATATTACAAATTTGATCCCACAGAAAGGAACTACAAATTTGATTCTACAGAAAGAAATTACAAATTTGATTCTACAGAGCCGGAATTTTGTGTGGAATTTGATGCTGCTCTTCATCAATATCAAATTCTACACAATATTCCGGTTCTACAAGTTACTTATTAGTAACCTGTCTCTATCCTGTTATATGGTTGCAAGACATGGACATTCTTGGCCAAAACAGAAAGAAGAATCCTGGCGTTTGAGACGAAGTGCTTGAGGAAACTACTCTGCATCTCCTACAAGGAGCACAAGACCAACGATTATGTGCGGAACCTGGTCACCAACCAAGTTGGGCCCCACGAACCACTACTGACAACCGTCAAACGATGGAAGATGACATGGTTTGGCCACTTCATTCCTCACAACAACCTCTCCAAAACTATCCTCCAAGGTACCGTTGAAGGAGGGCGCAAACGAGGAAGGCAGAGAAAGAGCTGGTCTGAAAACATAAAGGATTGGACCAAAATGACCATGTCAGATCTCTTCACGACAGCTACCAACAGAAGAGCCTGGAGAGAAATGGCGGCTCCCTCATCACGTCCCCCCAACGACCCCAGCTGTCAGTGGAATGAGATGGTGATGATTCTACAGAAAGAAAGTACACATTTGATTTCTACAGAAAGATTAGAAATTTGATTCTACATATATATATATATATATATATATATATATATATATATATATATATATATATATATATATATATATATATATATTACATATTTCATTATACAGAAAGATATTAGAAATTTGATTGTAAAATCTATGTTCCAAATTTGATTCTACAGAAAGAGATTACAAATTGAATAATACAGAAAGAATTCGCACATTTGGTTCTACAGAAAGATATTTCAAATTAGATTATACAAAGAAGCATTACAAATTAGAGTATACAGAAAGATATTACAAATTTTGTTTTATATTTGTAGGAAAGTTAAGCCTTATGAAGTTCACTTTTGTTCACAACTTGAACACCTCTCTGCCGCTTCTGTCATTGCTTTCAGGGGCTTTGGTTTTTTCCCTCCCTGCAACTGAGAGCTGTTTCATGAGGCTGTATGCAGATGTTTCCCACACCCCCTCCCTAGCTCCAATTTCTGCAGTGAGGACTTTGACCTGATAGCCTTCTCTCCTCAGGCTGTTTGCCAGGTCAGCATACTTTTCAGTCTTGTAGATTTGAGCTGCCTCCATTCTGTTCTCATATGGCACCGTGAGCTCGATCATGATCAGCTGTTTGGTTGACTGAGAGTGTACTACTATGTCTGGTCTCATGCCACTCTTGCTGATAATCTCTGGATGACTATTCCATTTTGTTCTTGGCCATGATTCGCTGCCTCCTGCCGTGAAGAATGTTGCCGGTGCTTTTGGAGTCTTGATTTTCCCTTTTGTGGTGTTGGTACTAGCCCAAACTACTTGTACAATCTCTTTGAGCACTTGGTTGTGCCTCCATGTGTACCTTCCTTGAGCCAGGGCTACTTTACATGAGCTTAGGAAATGCTCCACTGTTTGTTTTTCATGGCAAGGGGGCATGAAGGATCGTCTGTTTTTCCCCACTTCACCAGGTTTGCATTTGAGGGCAGAAGGTCATATGCAGATCTGAGAATGAAGCTGATCCTGAGAGGGGCCATGTGCCAAATGTCATCCCAAGTAAGGCTTTTTGGAGTGCATTTTCCCACGTTGTCCATTGCCCTTGCTGGCTCTGCTGGACTGCTTTTTGGAGTCTTTTTCGGTCTTCTTCTTTTCAGTCTTCTTCTTTTCTCATCTCCTGAATCATCATGTCTCATAGGCAACTAACTTCCAAGTTGATCCAATCTGTTGTGTACTCCTTGGTAGAGAAGCGCATTGAGAAGCCATTGAAGTACTTCTTGAGCATGTCGCGGATGTTCTTTGGCACATGGTACATCTTAAGAGCCAACTGTATCATCTCATGGGGTACAGATCCATATGCGTTTGCCAGGTCAAGCCACACTACGTCCAGGTCTCTCTTTTCTGTTTTTGCTCTCTTGGATTGCGTCCCAGATCATTGTGGCGTGTTCTACACAGCCAGCCATGCCTGGAATGCACCTTTCTTTCTGGACTGACACATCCAAGTACTTGTTTTCCATGAGGTACTTGGTCAGCCTTGCTGCCATGACAGAGAAGAAGATTTTCCCTTCGACGTTCAGTAGTGATATTGGCCTGAACTGGCTGATGTCACTTGAGTTTTGCTCTTTGGGGATGTACACACCATCTGTCATCCACTGGCCGCTGATCTTCTGATTTCTCCAAGCTGATCGCAGCAGCCTGTGGAGCCACTCCAGCACCTTGGGACATTTCTTGTACAGCTGGTAAGGTATTCCGTTTGGCCCTGGTGATGATTTGGCTCTGGCTTTGTCGACCACCTTCTTGATTTCCGCCAACGTTGGAGGCTTGTCATTGAACTGTTCCTCAGGGGTGGTTGGCCACACCAGACCTTGAATGTCGAGTGGTGCTTTGCTCTGTGAGTCAGAGTATGTTTTCCTCAGATGCTGCTCAAGAACTCCTCCTTTGTCCACACTTAGGGTCCCAGATTTTGGCTGCTCGAACAGAGTTCTGGCAAACTGGAAGGGGTCTCTGAAGAAGCGCTCTTGTGTCTTCTTTTTTTTGCTTTTCCTCTTCCTCGCAGATTCCGCTTTGCTGAGGGCGCTGTGTTTTGCTTTCAGGTCTTTCCAGAGAGTTTTTCCAAGCCTTGTTTTTCAGCTGGCAGTGCAGTCTTCATTTGCTTCTTGAGGTTTTTCTTTTGGACCCTGATCTTGTCCATCTCTTCTTGGCGTCTGGATTTCTTTGGAGGTGTTTTCTCTTTGGGTAGTTTTGCTCCATAGGCGTCTCTACATGTGGCATATACAATGTCCCCCCATATGTGGCTAGTTTGTGTTCCAGGGTGCTTTTCCCTATCAGTGCATCGAGTCTTTGGACTCCTTTTGTTTTTAGTAGCCACATGTTGAAGGCAAAGTGGGGAGCCAGCCCACAGAGCCCTTGATTCTGGTCTTTCCCAGTGTCCTCCGGTCTTTCCCGGACGTTCTCCGGCCTATTCCCGGAAGTCAATGGTTTACTCTTGCATCAGTAGATGAATACTTCCCTTCAGGAAATTTATGACGACGGGTAAGCGGTGGTCAACAACTAACTGCCTTGGAGACACTGGCACTGTAGTGCACACCTCTGCCCAAGACACGATTCCCTGTTGTTGCATAGTTCGCCCTTCTTTGCAAAACAGCCCACTGTGGTGGACTCAAGTAATATTGCTTTGTTGGGCTTTAGTTTGCTTATGTGATTTAAAAAAACTAAATAAAGGCATACTTAGTCATGTGAAAACCTTCACTTCATTATTTCTAGTTGCAGGTGGAGAACAACTCAGTACGTACGGAAACCTTCATTATTCCTTTCTGAGGAGAAAAAAATATGTAAAAACCTTCATCCATTATTTCTCTGTGCAGTTGAAGAGAAGAACGACTCGATAATGTGAAAACTTTCGGTCCATTATTTCTCTGTGCAAGTGGAGAGAAAAACGACGCAATATTGTGAAAGCCTTCAGTCCATTATTTCTTTCTGCAGGTGGAGAGAACGACTCAATATTGTGAAAACCTTCAGTCCATTATTTCTCTCTGCAGGTGGAGAGAGGAACGACTCAAGAATGTGAAAACCTTCAATCCATTATTTCTCTCTGCAGGGTGGAGAGAAGAACAACTCAGTGTATGCAAAATCCTCCAGTCTATCAT
Source organism: Conus betulinus (assembly GCA_016801955.1). Taxonomy (NCBI): domain Eukaryota; kingdom Metazoa; phylum Mollusca; class Gastropoda; order Neogastropoda; family Conidae; genus Conus; species Conus betulinus. Next base: position 53,539 of record JADBJO010006521.1, read on the forward strand.
TTCTCTATGCAGGTGATGAGCAGAACAACTCAACATCACCAGTCTGATGAGTGCAAAAGAAGTTCAGTGCACTTGCCGTAGCATTGATTATAGTCTCAGACCGTTATACTGTTAGGGATAGAGCAAGAGAGAGAAAAAAAAGAGGATGAACAATCCTCTTCATGCGCCTGTTCCGTCTTGTTGCACTAGCCAGTATGAATGATCTCCATCTTTCAGCTCTGTTGCGTCTTCTTCACACTAACCAGCTATAGAAGTCTGCCACGTGATATCTTGCGCATATTGCCATGATGCATTCTGTGTGATTTTAAGGAATCGGTTTACGAAGTCAGCATGTTATGTGAGTTAATGTAGGTGCATTGAAAATCTTTGTTGCTGAGGGCTCGCTGAATATGAAATGAGCGCATGCTGTTGTGTAAATGACCTCTTAGTTATAGACATCAGTAGTATCTAGTTACATGTTGATGGAAAAAAGTCTGAAAAGCACATGTTGATTAGTAACAAATATAGGTTTAAATATCTGCCTTTGACTTCTCAGTGTAAGCTTCTTGAGGGCTTATGCTGATAATGTCACATTGAATTTGTTTCCTGACATCAGACTGTGATTTTCGTTTTCTGATATCATATTCACGATGATTATTGTGTGATTACGATTTATGAAGATTTCTTCACATAAAACCAAACCGAAATTTACATTGATTGGCAGAGCTCTTTATGCATTACACATTATGTACTACAGAGACTTTTTAGGATTTACGTATTTCTTTTTGAAGGTGCATAAGACCGTGACTTGAACCGTTTCAATATGTTTTCTTCTTGTGCTTTCTCCTTTTCTGTTTTACTGCAGTCCACATGTAAACCAGAGGGTTGAGGGCAGAGCAGAGTGGTAGCATGAACACAACCAGGGTATCATGGATGTTGACTGATCCAGCCACACCGTACGTAGCCATCACAGTCAATACGCCGAATGAAAAACAAGAAAACAATGACTGTGACGGACACTTTCATGGTCAGGTCAAAACTAGAATAAAGACACTGTATTGTGGGATCCAGCTGAATTCTGTATCTGGGCATTTTTCTGTAGACAATACACTGGCAAGCCATAATCACTACACTTAAAACACTATTGATTGCTATGTTAACTTTGAACCACCTGATCTTTTCGTTAGACTGGTAGCGTTGAAAAAGAGCCAAACGACAAAGACCTGACTGGTCAGAAAGGCCCCAGTCAGATAGTCCAGGAAGAAGAAACGGTATGGAAGACGACAGAACTCCAGCCAGCCAGCCAAATCACACCACAAGCTGCAGCTGTTGAACTTTTATAAAACTTTGACCTATATCTTGGAATGCAATAAACGATCGTGTGATCTATACTGATAAACAAAGTGATAAACACTGACATCTCTTTAGACAGGAAGAAAAGAAAACCACTCAGTTTGCAAGGTAAGCTTTTGGTCCATGCCTTTTCAAACCAGATGTATTGCCCATGATATATTTCATCAGCTGCCCAAGACGATGCCGGCATGACTTCCCATGCATAGGTCAGCAAAATGCAAGTGGGCAATGGGTCATTACGAACCTGCTCCCAAACAGATCCTTGAGAAGAGATGAAGTAATGAAGCAAACCCCAGTCCCTATAATGGCAGAGGCACACACAAACCAAAGGAAAACCAAATGTATTTGGGATGGTAATAGTTTATGACAAGATGGAAGAATTGCGTAGTTGCTAAACACTTTGTATTTTTCCACCGTTGAGGGAGAACGTTTTCACAACAAACCTATAGTCTGATGTATAAATGTATTTTAAATCGTCTGATCTTGAAAACAAATCCAAAGGAAACATAGTTATTGGGTTTCCTGTGATGTCAAGTTTGATCAGTTGGGGCAGTTCTTAAAGCCTTTGGCTCCAATGCTTTTAATAGCAGAGAAAGACACGTTCAGATGTTTCAGATGAGGCAAGTGTATCACTGCTTCTGTGATAAGCGTATTAATGCGTGTCTTCGATACATTTATTCGCCTAAGTGCATAATGTATGCGGTTGGATAGGGTATTTGATACGTTCTGTATAGGGTTGTTTTAAAGTATACAATTTTCAAATTAGGAAGGTCACGAAAAACATCCAAATCAAGAGTTTTCAAATGGTTGTCAGCAAGATCAATGAACTGCACATTTATGAATTTCACACCTGAAATATTGTGAATGAAACAGTGAGACAGACTCAGATGAATGATATATGCGTTGCTGGTGAAGTCCGTTAATGACATTCCTGACCTTGTGGCATCCACGTACCGAAGTTGGGGAAACAAGTCAGCTTTGAAAGATCTACTGCAAACGAAAGAGTGACCTTGGCATAGGCAGCCTGCAGGACAGGTCATGTCACAGGTCAGTTCATCGTCCTGCTGTGGACACTGACTCCAGCCGTCACAAAGATGGTCTTCATGTAGACATACTTCGGAGTCTCGACATTGGTACAGATTGGGACATGTCACCCTCTCACAGCTTTGTTCATCCTCACCATTCACACAGTCATGCAATCCGTTGCATCGAGTATAGACGGGGAGACAGTACAGCCACTCGGTAGTGCAGCGGTAATGGGTGTCAGGACACAGCGCCTCCCCTGTCATCACCCACTGAGTAAAAAAACCCAGTTCCATCTAATTTGATATAAAGTCGGTCCATCTGGAATTTTTCTTTGACTGGAAAATGAAAAGTTGTGTGTGTACAATTGACTTCATCAGAATCGTCCAGGCAATCTGAATATTCATTACAACGTTGGCTGTGTAGTAAGCACTGAGCATTAGAGCACAGGAAACCACTGCATGAAGAATGAAAACAGAATGACTCATCGCTGTCATCTGGACAATCTTGTCTGAAATCGCAGACAAAAGTATAATGCACTGTTGTGTACTCATCCTCACATGTAAAACACAGCAGACGTATGTGCACTGATCTTCCTATGTGAAGTGATGTGAGAGTGGCTACTTATGTTCACATCTGTGGAATCTTGTGCAAGTATAGTTCTTCCAAATCTACACTTCAAATCAGAAGGCATAAAGATGTGCGTCACATGTTTGCTTGGACAGTTATATAAAATCATTCGTGTATTTGAAAAGGTATATTTCGAGGAATTTAAATTCATAAATATTGTTGGAGTTGTGAAATGGTCCAGATTTGGCATTTCGAATTCACAAAGTATTGTGTAAGTTGAAAAACGATAATGAGGAGATGCTTTTTTGAGAATACCATGGACTTTTAAAAACGCAGGCTTGTAAGTCCTTGAAGGATGGTATGAAAACGTTGATCTGAAGTGGTTCATACGGTAAATCAGTTTGTTGTCAGACCATTTTCGGAATTTGCTGTACATGAAAGGAACAGTGTTCCCAACCTGATGTATAGCCCAAAAGCAGCCTGAAACTGAAATACGCACTGAACATTACTAAACGAATCTTCTTGTTCCCTTCTGGTTTTTAGTGAGGCCAGTCTGCCGCCTTTTTTAGTTCTGCACTCATGACTGAAAGAAGCATGGTGGTGTTCATAATCCCATACCACATAATAAAAACATTTTTCTAACTGAAGTCACGAGACCATGGCATTCAGGACTGCTGAAGGGACAGAATTCTGATTCATCTCGTCCATCTTCACATTCTAATACCAAGTACAGTGTAAGTGATCTTTAAGCTGAGTAATGAGTTATAGAACAGTTGAACAAACCTCTGGAGAGTATATAGGGTTGACTGCTTCCAGAAACAGCTGAAAAGTACAGCTTCATATTTGACACAGGAAAATAGAAGTCAGTTGAAGATGAGATGATGGAAAAATCTCGGCTGGGTAAAAATAAGTAGGACACAGATCCACATTTATGATTTGTATCTAACTGTCAGAATATAGCCCCAGCAATAAAGCTCAAGATCAGTCTGCGGAAAACTTATCATTATAGTATACCCATATGGTGCCCTCAGTTCTGCTTTGAACTCACAGAACGGAATATATATGGTACTGTGATATATCCAGAATATTCAGACATTAATTCCATTCTCAGATCCACATACACTGCACTTTACCAAGTTGAATTTCAACTGAAGGGTTGTTGGAATGCAAAATGTATACGTGGTTTTCAGGCGACTGGAACACGAGTTCATTATAATTATGATGACTACAAGTAATGTGATCTGTCTCAAAATCTGACATAGGTGAAGGTTTCACTGAAGTTTTCCAATAATTAGACTCACACCCAGTACATCAATCGTTGAAGATGTACACTGACATGCATGCCCTGTTTTAGTTCCAGGTGTAGGGTACAAAATGTAGAGGAATTATCACAAATCCCGTACACAACTCCAGAATGTGCTGCGAATTTCGGCCAGTCTGTGTTCATACAGTCTGACACATTAAAATGTAGAATTGAGTTCTCTGTATTGTTGTGGTCAATAAAATGTTCGACACCTGGACAGATATACCTGATCTGTGTGGTGTTGATGGGCATCCTGTTCCAGATCCTTTGATCTTTGATCAGACCAGCGGAGGCAAACATAGAGAAAAGATATTAGTTCAGCATTAAATTTTTTTTGTTTTTGTTTTGTTTTGGGTATATTTATACTGCTGTATAACTGCAGCCGTAATATGAAGCACACACAGGAACTGGGCAAATGCAAAGCTGGCACTTTGTACGCAGGTAAGTAGTTCGTAAGCTTACTGACTAATCGATCGTAACTATTTTTACAGTTCCTTTATAAATCACGAGATGAGTTCAAACTTAATATAAATCACTATCATGGTGTGTCGACCTCCACCAGGTCAGACGCGAAAAGTCTGCTACTGTAGGAAAACAAAGAATATACTTGGATAGAAGATCATGGCATTTGCCACCTGAAATACAAGAACACTCAGGCAGGCTGCGAAACTGAAAAAAAAACTGGGGGACCCATGCAATGGACAGATCCTAGTATGTTCTCATCCTCAGCGAAACAAGATGGACGAACAGTGAAGTACAGACAGAATTAGAGCATGCACTACAATGGAGAAGAAGACAAAAATGTACATGGAGTGCGATTTTCATGGTTGTTTACATTGTTGCAAACAGATTTATTTCTTGAGATGCATTTATAAAGAAAACATCCTTTTGCTGCCGTTTCTATGATCAGGTTAAGACAAGAACCCCTCCTCCAGCTCACTCTACATTTGGTTCACTCGAAGTGGTCATTGTGCCTCTTTACTTTCGTGTCATATGTCTTTGTTGTGATACTGCATTTGTGTGACATATATCAAATCATATAGTAGATCCGTATTGACCTTTAGTCATGGAATGACGCTTAACAATAGGATAGATTAACATCGACCCTTTTAATGGTCAAAACTGCACACATGTCTTTCATTTTCAACAACCCAGTAAACAGTTCCATGTGTTTGTCTTGGAGAATCGCACTTGATGGGACACATTTTTACAGCTGATATCTTAGCGGTAATAATGTTAAAATAGTAGATTTACTACTGAACAGAGAAATAGTTCTTTACTGTACCTTGGCTTTCTATCAATATGAACCAAACATCTGCTGTAGAACAGCACTTTGGTGTATCTGTTTGAGTGGAAATACCTATCAAACTGATCACACATCAACAGATAGAGCCAAACGGTCTGCAGGTTTGGAGTGCGCCTAAATGCTGTCGTCTCTGTTGTACCTCAGGCCATGTCAGCAAAGGGACTTTTCAACAGAAAGTTTAATTAATCAGGGGAAGATCAAAGACGAAAGAAAAGTTAAAATGAGTACGATCTCGAGGACTTTATGTAGATCAAGGAAAATGTCTCTTTAGAAAAAAAATATGATTTTTGCACCAGCAAAATGGGACTGGTTTTCAAAATGAAAAAAAAAATGTGAACAAGTGCTTGTTAAATTTTCATGTCTCTACAACAGACATATTCAGACAACATCAATCACTATAAATACATACATAATGATCGATGATCATACACAGAGCTATAGGAAAATATAGACACTAGCCAAAGCGTTTAATAATAAGTAGAAAACCCCTGCATGCATTTTTGAGCATATGAAAGTTGGAAAGGAAGCAGATATAAACAAAGCTTGGAGATTACATTACAGAAAAAAAACAACAATATGTTGGCTCTAGTTGTGTTATTAATCATGAATTATTTAGAACAATAAAACAGTGACTCTGTGTGTTCTGTGTGTTTGTACATGATTTTTCCCCTCTCACTTTATTTCACCAACAGTCTTCTAATTGTACATTTTAGTAATAGCAGAGACCAGCATGAGGACATAAAAGTATTGTGAAATTTCCATTCAACGTCAGTGGTGTACATGGGAACCAGATTTTTTTTCTTACAAATTGATATATTTCATGTTCAGAACTACATTATGCTTTTCTGTTTAATTTTTTATTTTGATATATGTCCTAAAGGTACTAGATCGTAGTAACTAAACGTTTGTTAATTTTCTTTCAATTGTGACAATTTAAGCTAGATAAATATATAGTTACATGTCTGATCGGTTCTGAAGACACTGAGTGAAGGCATCAAATATTATATTACAACAAATGTTTTAGTTCTATGCGGACGTGTTGCCAAAATAACTTACATGAAAATAGTTCCACAGCATATGTTCGATATTATCACGTGCATCTTTGCAGAAAAGTACGGGTGTCATCGTTAACAATTCCCATGTAAAAAAACACAGCATTTGTATGCAGTACTCAGTTCACAACTCGAATTTGAAACCAGTTCATCTTAGCATTCTGTACTTTTGTGTTGCCCTAAATGCCATACTTCAGTTTCCTTTCTATGTTTAAGTTTTCATTCCCTTTGATACAACGGATAGTTTTTTTTTCTTACATAGAAAATACATCAGAATAATCCAGCTCCTTTATTTACTGAGCAGATACTTTTTTTTGTAGTGGTTTCACCGTAGATGATTAGAAGGTTATTTAAACAATTATATGGCTGTTTGGGGTTTGGGGGTGCCGTTGGATTCCGTTTTTGGACCCTGGTGGTTAGAATACAACAGAACTATAGACTGATGTATCTATGTTTGATGCCAATCGTGCACCAACACAATAAGCCGTATTTCACTGTTTTGTTTTCAAGATAGACCCATGGTCTCCATATGCTGCTAGTGAAGAATTTTATACTAATAAAGTAACGCCCACTTTATCATTCCGTTTTCTTACTCATACTACTACTCCCAGCTTTTCATTTTTGATTTCTTAATATTTATCACGTCATTATTGGAATGATGGAGGAATTGTTAGCCTGCTGGTATTCTTCCCCACTATTAATTTGTTTAAACATTGTATTCACGGTAATCAGTGGAAGATTTAATCTCTTAGTAGATCCAAAAGTTGTTCTGCACAATTCATAGCAGCTCTCAGGACTTACGTGACCGAAATTGCTTGGGTTATTAAACAGTAGAGCTGACCACTCTAACTGTTGGTGCCTTTTGATCTTCTTGTATACTTCAAATGATTATCAAGCATAGTCTAACCCCCCCCCCCCCTTCCCCCATTTAATTATCTTAGTACAATGATTCCAATTACAATCACTTCAATTTCCCATCAGTTTATTTTCTTTCAGTGCTTTCTTCTTTGTCTCCACCTTGCATTGAAGATTACAATTAATTTTCTGGAATACATGTTGCATTAATACTTTAACAGTTCAAACAAGGAACATTCACTGTAACAGTTCAATTTGAAATCAACATGCAACAATCGTTAATTATTGTTCTGTAATAGGACACGGTGCTATAAGTGCAATAAGGGGAAAGTGTGGCTAAATAAAGGAAAACAGAATGGAAAAAAATAAAAGAGAAAAATTTCCCTCCCTTCCCATTTCTCTTTTCCTGTCTAATATTGTATGTTTTTTTTTTTTTTTTTTTTTTTTTTACAAAAACAGAGAAAGAACGAGGAAGGACAACAGTTATAACATTTCGCTATAAATGTTGAGATACCATATTATGAACAAATTTACCCACACTCCCCTCCCTTCATTCCCAGGGTTTAGACAGTGCTCACACATCTGGTGAAAAATACCTTTAATTATTAAAAGAAAAGAATCGTAACAAAAGTCATATTGAAAGACAGTACTTTTACAGTAGGAAGAAACTGTAGGGAGAGCTTGACAGCAGGGTCTTCAGAGCAGAAACACCCGTCAAATGAGAGTTTCAGCCCTGAACTCTTTACTCTCTAAGGGGGCCAGGCCGCATCCAAGTCATGACTCCCATATGCCCTTCGACTGCTAACGTTATTTCCCTGGCATTGCCGTAATGCGAACCCGCAACTTTGGAAGGGTGGGCGTCTAAAGGCGTGCCTTTTTACACAGATGTCTTAGCCTGTTCTAAGCTGGGAAATTTAAGCTTTATGAAGTTCACTTTTGTTCCTCCTCGACCAGATCCAGCTGGAACTCTTCGGCTGCCTCTGCCATTGCCTTCAGGGTTCTGGTCCTCTCCTAACATGAAATCCCGAGTTCTTTCCTGAAATCCCGAGCTGTTTCATGAGGTCATAGGCTGTTGAGCCAAAACATCCCCTTGCCCCGACTTCCATGGCAAGGATCTGGGCCTGGAAGCCAGATTCCCTCAAACTGCACGTTAGACTAGCATACATCTCATTCTTATAGAGGTGCACTCGCTCCATTCTGCTTTCGAATGACACAGTGAGTTAGATCAGAATCATTTGTTTTGATGAACCTAAGTGCAGAACGATATCCTGTCTCTTGCCGCTCTTCCTGATGATCGCCGGATGGTTGTCCCATTCTGGAAGGTCTACTGTGCATTCCCTGTCATTTGCTCCATCCAGGCAACTCTGCTTCTATGCTCTAGATATCACAGCTGTTCTAGAACATGATCTGTGGCCTCCTGCCGTGTAGAACTTTGTTGCTGGAGCTACTGGTGGCGTAGACTTTCTACACGCTGCGGCGGACACCAATGACATGAAGGCATATCACGAGGGCCTTCATACCATTTATGGACCAAAGCCTACCGGTTCAGAGACTGTGAAGGCTCTGAAGCAGACCACGTCCGGTAAAGCACCAGGAGCAGATTAAAGTCCAGCAGACATCTACAAGAATGGAGGCGAGGTACTCCTGGGAAAGCTGACCAACCTCTTCCAGTCCATATGGGAAAAGGGAGAAGTGGCCCAAGACTTGAAAGACGTCTCTATCGTACACATCTACAAGAGGAAGGGTGATAAAGCATCCTGTGACAATCAGCGTGGGGTTTCCCTCTTGTGTCTTGCAGGAAAGATTCTTGCCAGCGTCATCTTGAACAGATTCATACAGGCAGAAGACAGTATACACCTTGTGTGTCACTTAGCAGAACTCAAAGAAACCAAGGAATGGGAGAGATTATCCAGACCACTTGAAACACCTCTACCCAATTGCCATCACTCCAGAATTTGGAAGACATTGTCGAGAATGATCAAAAGGCAAAAGCAACGCAGAAATTCAGATGCAGGTAGAAGACCTTCGTGTTGTGTGTATGAAAACTCTTACGCGTGTGGAGTGAAAGAAAATAAAGCAGGTGTGAACGTATTATCTTCGTGTTGATGCTACTATTCGTGTGTCGGGGGATAGTTTAGCTAGGTCTGTCATTTCTGTTTATCCCTCTATGGTACTTCAGGTCGTAGCGAGCCTAACACAGACATAAACCGCTGTCTCCCCAGCTCTACGCCTTTCACGTTTAGCCTCTAACAGCTGGGGTGCTTTGGAAGAGAACCAAGGTGAAGGCGGACACTTGCAGACTAGGCATCTTGTAGCAGGAATGTGTTGACCCAGTACGCCAAGACGGTTGTTTAGTTCATCATGAATAGTCAGAGACAGATCAGAGAGTAGCAACTAAAGGTCAGCGTGAATTGCAGACAAGCCTATATCAGAAAGGTGTCTCGCCTGTAGAGAGGCTTTATGTGGCGGGAAAAGTCCACCTCAGAGTCGAGCAGCAGACGTAGTCGTTGATGACAGACTTCAAGATGGCCTGGTCTGCCCAGTGGACACCGCCATCTTCAGTGTGTCTATGGATGTGTGTTGGTACCTGGACTAATTGCGTAAGACCTTGAGTCCAGAAGCTGAATAACTTTGTGGTTGTGAAGGCAGCAGGATGATCAAAATTACCAGCGATGATGTAAGTCCCACTGGGCGTGTTGCGAAAAGAAGGAAGATCAGAATCTTCATCAATATAACACCGAGTCGGTCAAGCGGCCATTGGAACTGAGGGGAGGATGATACAAATACAGCAGGTACAAAGTCGATTGAGGGAAGGTAAGGATGAGTTGCGTTAATTCAAAGGAAGTGTGCTGAACAGGAAATTCAGCTATGGTAGAAACAAATGACAACGAGTCAACAGCAACACAAAAGCAATGCCACCACCACGGGGACTGATGGTGGAAGGAAAAGGTGTGGTGGACAAACGGGAGTGATGTCACGACACTCGGTTTCCACGATAGTCGAGATTTCAATTTCATCATCATAGATTAAGTAACCATAGCCTAACACACCTAGATGAAAAGACGCGGTACACCGACAGATTTTCTTGACGGAAAGATTGTCAATGACAATGATGTGGGTAGATTTTATCAGAGAAGAATGGAGGTGGGTGAGGGACAAAATTCACAGGCAAAAGGTAGCTGAACTGTGTCCCAGAAAAAAAAGATGAAACAGCGTTGATAGAATGGATTTTTCCTGTGCCAACACGGCCCGAGTGATGACGGCACAAATTGCAACGCATGCGGAACGTTTTCAGGCAAGCATCAAGCCTGGATTGATTTTGATATGTATATCAATAATGCTGTTATTTGAGTTATTATTTTTGTAAAAAATGTACGGAAAGCTCCCAAACATACGAAACTGATAATGTCACCGCTGTTCTATAACTCCCTAACAATTTCCTACAGAATTTCATATGTGCTTTTTCCTGTTAGAATTTGCTGACATATGTTGGAATAGGAGATACCAGAGAGTCAAATGGAGTTTGTAACAATCACTACATTAAAGTTTTGACCCTCAGATATTCTCCTCAAAGTACGTTCAGCTTCATTGCTCTGTCTTAATAAGTGTTTGATGGTTTCAATGAAGTTTGTGAAGTACGTAGGAGAACTTCAAGATTTTCACATTGTTTCACTGCCTCAAGGATGCTTTTTACTGCAGTTGAAGGAAATCAGCATCTTTGGGTCTGTCCTAGTGGCTATAATGACTTTTGTTTTATCTGTGTAAGTCTTCATTCCCCAATCTAAATAGTAGTTGCCCAACTGGTTTAATTTATGCTGACGTCACTGGTTTCAGGCAGAGAGGATACTAGGTCATTGCCTATAGAAAACACAGAATCTGCAGAATATCTGCTTCATCAGAATCATAACGCTTGAAGGATCATGGTGTCTGAGATATCCGACAATGTCCTTTATGAATATTTTTAAACACGCACAGGCTAAGGACGTTATCTTTGTGTGGATTCTTTTTCATGCTAGCACATCTTCAGTGCTACAACACTTGATCAATGCGCAAAAGCAAAATATTGCGCCTTAATACATGTCTATACTTTTCATATACTGGGAAGCATTTACCAGCTACCATTTTTTTTTCCTTTTGAGAAATCCATATTGAACATATCTTTCAGAAGAGGAGCACTTTCATGGAACGTTGGTGTCAGCATCTTGGTTCTGGGTCCATGATCTAAGTAATTACTGAACCACATCAATATTATTTACATTTTATCCAGAATCTGTTGAAAATTCTGCAAAATCTTGTGTTTGCCTGTGACTAGTGCCTTATAATACTCGAACCATTTCTACGCACCAAGATGATTTGTTTGGTAGAAATTTTGTGATCGAATATTTCCAGTTCTTTTTGTTAAGGTTTTCCAGATGGAGTTGGATTCCGTGTCTGGACGTTGTTTATGGAATTACGGAATTTGTTCAAGTATCTTGTTTCTGGTCGGTTAAAACTGTTTCATTCTAAAAGGCATTTTTCTCAGAGTCACTTGTTTTGCGAGTTTCCATTGGTTGCATTCCATAGTGATATAGAAATGCAGTCTCTGTTAAACCACGTGTTTCTTTGCCTAGGCCTTTCTCTCTGCCTGTCCTTGTCTAAGAGCCATCTTTGCTTTTTTGAAGAGCTTAGGTATTTTCCAGCCATCACATTAATGTTGATGTTGACTTGCTTATTTCTAGTTGGGCCTCAATGTCGGTGTTGTGTTCTTGAGTCATTAAGCTTGTGGTGGGTGATTTAGAGGCAGCTACTACGTGTTTGGTAGAGATTTCATGCCACTGAAATACTACATAGCTTCTTTTTTTTACAACTCATTTTGGCGTTCTTCTGCAGTTGGTCCTTTCAAACTACATCTTTACTTAGAGGCTTTCATTTGTAAATTGTATTCTAGCTTTTAGCTGGTGGTGGATCAGTGACTCCAGTAGGCGAGTGGTCAGAATATTGTGTTAGACTGGGCACTTTCATGTTGAACATTTATAAACAAATATTGTGAGCAAATGAAATGATCTACAACCCTAACTCTCAGTGAATGTTTACAACCCTGAAAGATCTCCAAGTAAAGCTCCAATTCAAATCACACATTAGATCATGAATAGACATGTTGGAGAAAAACGGCCTTTTCTTATTAATCAATAAGTCCACCGAATGTCTTTTTGTAATGTTATCATATTTATGATCTTTAATTCTTATCGTGACGGACCATTTTTGCCCGGTCCCAAATTGTGGGGACACTTCGGACAGGCAGAAGTTTACCTGTTGACCAGTTGACCTGTTCACCTGACGGCTACTCCGCTGAGTTCTGTATCAGTCGGGTGAGCGAAGATTTCCCTTCATTCTACACAGAGCTGCCGGCACAGCAACACCTCCAGTGAACCAAAGGGAGACTGAGGGCAAGTCCTCCCTCATAGTCAGGTACGTTTCAATATTTGAATGGAAGTTAGGGTTTGTCCTAATGAAGTTGTTTATTTCCTACAGGTGGTCGTGAATTTTCCAGTTCTTAGTAAAGAACTAACATATTTGATTGTTCCCTTGATATGTCTTGTGATTAACAATATTCGACGACATAGGGTGACTGTAGGAAGTTGTAGTTAGTGAATGTGCGAGTCGAGAGGTGGATGAGAAGGATCGAGTGAGTAGTGGAAGAAAGAAGATATATACTTATATGTGATCGGGGGAAAAAATCATCTAGTTAAATCAATGTAATATTGAAAAAAAAGTCTTGTTCGTCTTTTCCCAAAAGCATTATAACGATGTAAATGCTGATGAGCCCTGGAAGTGAGCAACAAAAAAATTATTGTGTAAAATTTTTGGAAAATATATTCTTAAACCTGTTGTGGACACGTCTAGTGATGATAATGTGGAAAGATGAACACATTCTTTTTTTTATAAAAAGGGACAAATGGAAATCATTCCTTCACATGTAATAATTGTATCCTTGGTATTTTGAAAAGGGTATGTGAGGAAATCTTATCTTAACGTGGATAGATTAAATCATTCTTTTTTGATAAAAAGGGACAAGTGGAAATCGTTCCTTTATATGTAATAATTGTATTTTTGATATTTTAAAAAAAAGTTACCTGAGGAAATCTTTTCCTTCAATGTAAGCACTCATGGTGTTAATCGAGGAATTTTTCTATTGTAATACCCACTGTATTGAAATTTAGTAGATTCTATTATGGATATTTCCCCCAAATTCCAGTGAAATGTATTATGAGAAAAGTGACTGCCAGTGACAAACAAAAAACGATAAATACGTAGGAAGTAGGCTAGGTAATCAAGGTAGCTATCAGTTCCCCAGGTGTCGGTGAAGCCCCCGTGTCCCACCTGGAGCTGACTGCCATCCGGGTGTGGGGTGCAGCCCGTGCCCAACCACTGTCACCGTCCCGTGGACGTGGAGAGGCTGACCGTGTGGTCAGCAAGGAGTTTGTGTGTTACAGGGCTTCAGAGCTCTCCGTCGGGACGACGTTGAGAGAATCTCTTCTGTTGTGTAGGAGTCCCTTGAAGGACATCCCAAGAACTGCTTCCTTGAGCGGCCTCTATACTGTGTGAGGACTGTGTGACTTGGGCCAGACGTGGCCGGGTGCATGATCTGTTTGTGGTGACACTGCTGTGCGTGCCAGCATAGCCTGCGCAAAAAGAAAAAATATACATTTGATATAATCTTAAATAAATGTTAGCGAATCAAACAACAACAACAACAACAACAAAACCCCTGGGCAAACGAATCACAAACAAAACACTATATCTAATATGTCAATATAGCACCTAGTGTTGTTGCGCGCCCTTAATGGTGGTGGCATGAATTCATTGATGCGCCTGCTTGTGCTTATTATGTAACATGTAAGCATGTATTTGTTACGATTTGATGGTTCAGGCAGCAAAAAAGGAAGACTCTTAACTTATTACCTGGCTATGTTTCGTGTGGTGTGGGTGTGTGTAGGGAAAAAGACGTGCACGCATCTGCACTTCTTCAGGTGAGAGTCAGACAGTAAAACACACACCAAACACTATCCGTAACACTTATCAATGCCTACGTTCATAATTATTCTCTGCCTTTGTATCAAAGTTACCATATTGCAAAACATTGCCTTTTTCTGTTAGTTAATTAATGTCACTTTCCAACGAGTCCTATGCACATATTGTGTTGTCTTTGCCAAAGGAAGAGTGTGCTAATGGTAATAAACACAGTCTAAATAAACATGTGTATTATTAGTGTTGTCTTAATAAAGGTGTGTATTATCAATGGTTTAACTTTTAATGAGGTTTTCATCTGCAGCCAAGTAATATCACTGTTATTTATTGGTGGTAACTTTGTACAAGCTCTGTATTGTTCTTCATGTAAGTAGGAATACCTCCAAAGCCCTTTTGCTGATAATAGTGGACACAAACAGCAAAGCCAGGTAAATGTAACCCACTGGATTATGTTTTATCTAGATAGGTTTCTTGTTAGAATACAATATCTAATTTAGACAGCTTTTATTACTATACTGTTTTCTAGAAGTTCTTTTTTAATTGTTAACTCATCATCAACTCCACAGGAGCCTCTGATATCCTGTGACAGCATACAGAAACATTACTGGAGTTGTGTTAAGTTCAGAGTAATATGAAATACTTTTGTAGATAACTAATGGTTTTAAACACACACAAATGAAAGCTATCAGAAGCGGCTGCACTCGGAATACAGATTACAGACCGAGAAAGACTGAGCAAGATGTTGCTGAGGCCCACTTCCCCACCTGTCATTACAGCTGTCATACCAACAGTAGTCATGGCGGTGTCTCAGTGATCGTCTCGTCGGTTGTCTGCACTCAACCCAGGGACAGTACTGGCGGTCTTCTGGGCTGTTGTCCCAGCGTTTATTCCGGCAGTTTTCTTGGCAGTTGTCGTGTATGACGTCATGCCAGTAGTAGTCTAACGGTCATTCTGGCCATTACCTCGGTCAGAATGCTCGTGACAGTCTCTGAGGGTGTAGTGGCATCTACCCAGTTGATCCTCCGTGTGGTTAAGCCAACAGTGATTGCCACAACCAGGTTGATGCGGTTACTGGCTTTGTCGCCAGGACTGTGAGCGCGCCGTGTCGTTGCAGTAGTGAGGCAGTCTGTTGTCCTGTCGTTAACAATGTGTGACAGTGCTCTTGCCTCACTACCTTTTGAAGCTTTCTTTGTCGCGTGGTTTGCTGTCTGCTTCTCCTTCCTGCAGGTCTCTGTGGCTGTTGGGTTGTTTATGCCAGTGCTTGCTTTTAGGCCCGCGATCCGTCTGCCGAAGTTGCCTTACAGGACACAGGTGCGTTTGTCAGAGAAGTGGGCAGCACAGCTCATTAAATAATTGTCACATGCTTTCAAACTGGACTGAACTAGTAAAACTGACTCGCTTCCTACCTACTAGCATGGAGGCGTTCAAGGTGTTGTAATGGTCAGTTTTCACACGGAGGTACTCGTATAGAGGGCTTAGTGTGCTGACTAACACTCTGATCTGGTTGTTGTACTGGAGGATGCCACTTACCTGGTACTCCAAATGTTTTGACAGAGCCAATTGAACGTATGTGTTACAGTCTCGCTGTTTGCCCATTGGACTGGTAAAGATCCCGTATGTTTGTGTGTGGAATAAAGGAAAAGGGATTTCTGTTTGACTCATGTCTTTTACACAGCGCTGTCACAGTCGCTCCACGTCTGGCATTAATTTCTGTCATCTTACTCCCATCAGACTTCTAGCTTCAACCCCTTGACAGCTGGTACAAAACATATGACCATTGAATATTGCATTGCCATTTTATTGGATCGTCTGATGAAAAGCTAATTAAGATCAGCACTTTCCGTAAGCCAGTTGACACTCTGTTATCAATATTGGGCTGACACAGTGCATTAATCAGAGAAATCGTGTGCATATGACGCCAGTGAGGTTAGGGTTAAGGATAATCTGAGATTGTCTTCATCCTTCCATCGATGTGGGACTTGCCTTGATCTAGACAAACACTGCCTTGCCTTCAGAATATCTTTGCCTCTCCCAAATTTCACATTCAAACGGACACACTTTACTGCTCCAACCATTTCCTTCGTGAAAGGAATACAATGACGGAGCCTGGGTTTTTCCAAGAATGTCCAGATCTACTTGATCGTTGTCCCGGTCTGTCGGGCAGCTGCTCTCCACAGCGAGATGAAAACTCCCACTACGACCAATCACAAAACCCAAACAACTGAGAAACCCGTCAACTTCCTGACCATTTAACCTCACATTATTGTACACTGATGCTCTGTACACCAGCTCATTTATGTCTGTCGTCACATATGCGACTGAATGATCCACAGATCTGATGATGACATTGTCCAGCTAACAGCCATCTTTCAGGCCATCTTTCAGGCCATTGAGTCTGACCATTATTGCATCATGTGTGACCTGAACGTCACAGTCACTTCAGCTGCTAGTTTTTAGCCGGCGGTGTGAAACGTTTGCTCCATCAACGCTACAGCCAGCTGTCCATGAAGGTCTGTGCAGTCAAGTTGCTCTTGCCATCTAATATACCTGTCCCTCAACTCTGCAAAGTAGATGCCACCAAATACTTCATCATCAACAGCCACGTTCTTGTCTTCACATGAAAGATACAGTCTGGCAGGTCCGACCCCTAGCTATCCTGTTCTCCAGCATCAGTTCTGTGAAGCATCAGGTTGACGTTGGGTAGTTGAGAGACGACGAGGCAAACCAGGACTGCTGCGTGCGGACGGCTGTGTTCTCACGCTCGCTTCTCGATCAATACAAAAGGGAAGATCTGAGTATGATCGATCAAACGTGTTGATTTATGCAAAAGAAGAACATAGTCACGCGAGACAAGCATTGGCATAGAACGATCTGAATGGTTGAAGATGTATGCATTAGGCCTATCTCCATGGTGCACGATGTCCTTAAGTGGTCTTTGAAACGTGTGGCAAATGACGGACAGTCTCGCCTGTGTACAGTTTGCTACATTGACACATAGCATAACTCAAACATTGTTTCCCGGCTGGCGGAGTGAAGCGTTGGGTCATAGCGTGCTAGACTGACAGCCATGGAATCTATGGAAGTGTAAACAAAGCTGACACTGCTTCGAACCTCAGTCCGGTGGGTAGGTACTTTGGAAAGTGTTATGACCGTCTTTAGCTTCGACCATAATTGATAACTTATTGCAGTTACCTCCCTCCTGCCGACCCCCCCTCCCCCTTCACTCCCCAATCCCCGCCCTTTTGATAAAAAGAATATGGAGCACAAGAAACTCTCTCTCTCTCTCTCTCTCTCTCTCTCTCTCTCTCTCTCTGTTCCTCGTCAGTTATCAGGCAATTACACAATGACTTAAGACTTCGTCATTTACAAATGCACACGTTACATTTTTTCTGTGCCGTCTTTGTATCCCTGCCACATCATAAATCAGTCAATGTTTACTTTACGGAGAAAAACTTGTAGCAAGTGTTTGTTTTGTTTTTTGTTTTGTTTGTTTGTTTGTTTGTTTTTTGTTTCAGCCTTTCTGTCTGTTTTCCCATTGATCATGTCTTCCAGTTGATTTACGACGATGCAAGCATGACCGATCCCAGGGTTCGATGTGGAGAACTTGGGCACACACACACCCCCCCCCCCCCCCCCCCCCACACACACACACACACACATGCGCGCGCGCACACACACCACATACACGCATGTGCACACACACACACACACACACACACACACACACACACACACACACACACACACATACACACACACATATATATATATATATATATATATATATATATATATATATATATATATATATAATGAGTACAAAAATAAAAGCAGGCACACCAGCCACACACCCTTCATGTTTTTTTTTTTAACCTTTCGCCTTTTATTTAGGCTTCATCAGTATCTGCAACACAAACGGTCATATATATGCACACTAACACCCACCCAACCACACACACACGCACAACCAACAAACACCACCCTCCTCCCCCCCCCCTCCCCCCCACATCCACACACACACACACACACACACACACACACACACACACACACACACACTCACAACATACTCTATCATATTATCATGCTCCACACACACACACACACACACACACACACACACACACACACACACACACACACACACATACACTCACACACACTCACAACATACTCTATCATATTATCATGGCTCCCCCAGGTTTAACTCTAAAAGTTGAGCCCATTCACAGTATATATATATCTCCACCCCCTCACTCGCCCACTCATAGCCTACCCATTCTATCCTTATTTTTCCATATATAACCACACACACACACACACACACACACACACACACACACACACACACACACACACACACACACATCCCAACGTGGGATGTGCCTGGGGGAGGGGGGCATGAGGAAATCCTTATATAATCTGGCATTCGCCCTAAAACTTCCATTTTCTAAATAATTTTTGGAGTTATAGGTTAAAATTACATAGTAACGAGAACCCGCAAAACATCAGCAAAGGCACACGGGAAGTCATAGAAGCTGCCACACAATAACAGTAAAGGAGTTAAGCTAAACCATTAGCACAATTCCACTCACATCTTACACAATGCAAACTGCCATTCTAAATAATAATATACTATACCTATATTACTTTTTAGAATGTTATATTAAAAAACTAACAATAAAACGGAGTTGAAACGTATCAGTGTTGGAAACTTTTTTCTTTGTTTGTTTTTTGCTTTTTGTTCTTGTTGGCAGATGAAGAGGACAGAGTGAAGCACCAAAAATGAAGAGGTGGATTTCGGCCTTATGAAATGAAAAAAAAGAGAACAGTAAGAAAGAAAGAAAAAAAAATCACCGAGAGAGTACTGGAAAGGCCTGCATACAGAACATCATATTAGGTCTAGTGGAGAGAGTACTGAAAGGCTAGCCCGCAGAACATCATATTAGGTCTAGTGGAGAGAGTACTGAAAGGCTAGCCCGCAGAACATCATATTAGGTCTAGTGGAGAGAGTACTGAAAGGCTAGCCCGCAGAACATCATATTAGGTCTAGTGGAGAGAGTACTGGAAAGGCTTGCATACAGAACATCATATTAGGTCTAGTGGAGAGAGTACTGAAAGGCTAGCCCGCAGAACATCATATTAGGTCTAGTGGAGAGAGTACTGAAAGGCTAGCCTGCAGAACATCATATTAGGTCTAGTGGAGAGAGTACTGGAAAGGCTTGCATACAGAACATCATATTAGGTCTAGTGGAGAGAGTACTGAAGGCTAGCCTGCAGAACATCATATTAGGTCTAGTGGCGAGAGTACTGAAAGGCTGGCCTGCAGAACATCATATTAGGTCTAGTGGAGAGAGTACTGGAAAGACTGGTCTACAGAACATCATATTAGATCTAGTGGAGGGAGTACTGGAAAGACTGGTCCATAGAACATCATATCAGGTCTATTGCAGGGAGTACTGAAAGGCTAGCCTGCAGAACATCATATTAGGTCTAGTGGCGAGAGTACTGAAAGGCTGGCCTGCAGAACATCATATTACGTCTAGTGAGAGAGAGTACCGGAAAGACTGGTCTACAGAACATCATATTAGGTCTAGTGCAGGGAGTACTGGAAAGGGTTGTCTACAGAACATTAGGTCTAGTGGAGAGAGTACTGGAGAGACTAGCACACAAGTCATCAAACTAGTGGATGAGGGGAGGAAAACGTTTTCCTGTGCAGGCCCCAGACCCGGTCAGTTGGATCCTTTCGCTGTTTTGGTGAGTGCACTTCCACTCAACCACTCGTCACTCATTGCAGAAGACGTTCGTTAAAATTTGAGTTTTTACTTTGCATCTTCCTACTCTTTTTCATGTCTGGATATTGAGATGCTTGCCACCAGCTAACATATTACTAGTGTGCATGAGTAGTCGGTGCCAGTGTGGAGAGATCAGTCATCTCATGCCGACTTCTCTTGCCTCAGTGCGAGCTAAAAAGGGAGGGCGCATGACATCTCTTTGTTTTTCTACACACTCCGAAAAATTTATGAAGATTGTATGGCCATACAAATCCAGTTTTTTTTTTTTTCATATTGTATTGCCATGCAAACCCAGTCTCTCAGGTTTTTTTTTTTTTTCAACGAATATCGCTCCAATCTTCAGTCACAAATGTCATTTGATACTTTGACTACACCACAGATATTACCGATAGAACCAGACATGGATCAGAGTCTAATATCTATTATCATTGCAAAAACATTAAGCAGAAGCTGAGTCAAATGCAGGAGCAGTAAGAGCTAACAAGGTTCCTCCTGTTTTTCCTTTTAAGAAAACTTTTTTCCGCTCAGCTAGTCTAAACTTTGTTTTGTCGCATCAATGCATTTATCTGTTTAAATAACTTTGTTTACGTGCTCTCTGCAGACCACTCTTCTGCTGTTGATCTTTGTATTAGGTGTGTCCTGCTGATCAGTTGATAGTTTGTATCAATAAGCCATAAAGTAGTCTATACCCTTTACTATAACATCCAGAATCACTTCCAGCCGACGTTGGAAAAGCGTTGCACGTTACGACGACATTTTTGTTTCGATGGAAAGTTCTTGTGATAATTCCAGGTTTTCTTCAGACGATGCTTATGATAAACACAAAGATATTATAGTCGATTTTGCAGGAAGATGATTTTGTTGCGCTGTTGTAGGATCTGTGCATCTGTAGGCTTTGAATGAGTCATGGTCTTTAGAGCCGGATGTACGATCCAGTATATGCAAACGTACACCACAGCTACAGAATATAACAAAATACAAGAACTGGAAATAGAGAGAGAGAGAAAAAAAAAACAGATAATCAAAATTAAAACTTGACACGGCCCTGATACACAATGTCTTTACACCAAACTGCCAGCGTCGATCTGCCTTTAAAAAAAAAAAAACACCTCTTGGTTTACGTCCACCAAAACCAACTATTTTAATTTGAGTAGGCCTTTCAGGTTTCACCAAATAAGCCAGTTTTTTCTGCCTTTCACGAGGTTAACTGAGAATTTTGTTTTACTTGCTTTAAGTGACATGAAATGTATATTAAAAGATCTCAATGCTTACAAAAAAATATGATTATATGAACACATAAAAAGATAGTAATGTTTCAGTTGTCACTTGAAGAGAATAACATATTCAACTCCACAGTAATCACATATAAATCGTAATAGCATCAATTTAAAAAAAAGACAATATAATTATGTACGTGCCAAGGAATAAGGGCTATGGCCAACATGAAGCATTTCCTAAAGAAATCTGAGCGGTTGGATACTATACAAGCACTGCGTTCTTCAATTTTGTATCGACGCTGTTGTTTTTACAACTGTCATAACAGTCATTTGTTGATGGCTTTTATTCAAATTACACACACACACACACACACACACACACACACACACACACACACACACACACACACGCACGCACGCACGCACGCAGGTCTTGTCGATTGTCAGAACAAAAGCTGGTTTCATGGGATACTGAAGCCGTCGGAACTGGAATGGCAGGGGTGGGTCCGTGGGTTCCAGAGGAATTGTGGGGAGCAGCACCGGTTCACCTTTGTAGGGGCCACAGGATATTTTCGCTTCTACAACGTTCCTGTGCAGTCTGGTGATGACACATCGGGCGCCATTGGTCACCTTGGGCGGGTCCAGTGAGCGGAGAATGATGATGGGAACTCCAGATTTTGGCAACATTTCATGCGGTGGAAGTCCAGAAATCTCAATGGGGTTCAGGAGTTCTTGCGGATAACGATCTCTGGCCAGTTGGGGTTGCACGTCATGGTGATGAAATGATCAGCACAGCCGTACCTGCGTACGTAGGCCATGGCGTCACTTTGCTTCTCGTGCATGTAGCGTGGACCACCAGTAAACGATGAAGACAGCACCATTCTCTGTCCCACGCTTTGCGGGTCCCCATCTTTGGCAAAGACAGCGTCACGCAGTTCCTAGTAGCTATCGGCTCGCAGAGACTGTTGCTCTCTTCTGATGTACTTGAGCTGCTCTGTCTCCATTTTGCAGTACCAGTCCACCAGAAGCTGCTGGAACAACGTGCCGTACTTCAAGACGTGGTCTCTGGGCGGACTTGGATATGGAAAGAATAGTACTGCTGTTGCATAATCTTTCTGCAGTAAGATAAACACTGTACCCACCCAGAGACAAAACTCTACTAATAATTGTTTTAAATATATTTGATTAAAATATATATATATATACATATTATATATAATATATATGTATACAACTACCTTACCTGCTGGCACTCAGGGAGGATGTCATGTGCTGACGAAGGCAAATAAAGCCGAAAATTTCATTTACAACCACGACAGCTTGTTGTCCTTGTGTCTTTTTTCTTTTGGATATATATATATATATATATATATATATATATATATATATATATTACATATCTTATCTTACTTTCGGCTCGTATAAGTTGTTTTATCATTGTTCAGCGTTCAAAATTGCACCTGTATATCGAATTTCATGAAGTAAGTCTAAATTTAGAAATTAACCTCTTTAACGGTCAATTTTAAGTTTCTGTTAATATTAGTTGTCTATCATTGATCAGCGTGTAAAACTGCACCTGTATACCAAATTTCATCACGAACGGTCTAAACTTAGAAAAATAACGGTTCTGAACGGTTTTTAACGGTCAATTTTAAGTTTCCGTTCGTGTAAGTTGTATATCATTGTTCAGCGTGTAAAACTGCATCTGTATACCGAATTTCATCAAGAACGGTCTAAATTTATATAATAACGGTTTTTATCGGTCATTTTAAGTTTCGCTTCGTGTAAGTTGTATATCATTGTTCAGCATTTAAAACTACACCTGTATACCAAATTTCATCAAGAACGGCCTAAATGTAGAAAATAACGCTTTTAACGGTGATAAATAACGGTCATAAAAAAACTATCGAATGACCCTATGTTATCCACAGTATGTCTCTCTAGACTCATGCCAAGTTTGGTGGCAATCCGACGACTCCCTTTGCCGCCAAAATCAGAAAAATTTGTATTTTAAATCGTTTTTAGGGGGATACGTGTTGTAAACGGTTTTTAACGGTCATAACTAACTGTCGTAGAAACTATCCAATGACCTATGTTACTTGGGAGATGTCCCTCTAGGTTCGTGCTAAGTTTGGTGACGATCCGTCGATTCTCCTGGCCGCCAACTTCAGCCTGACAGACAGACACACACACACACACACACACACACACACACACACACACACACACACACACACAGAGACACACACAGCTCACTTATTATACAGCTGATAGTGTCTCTTTGACCTTTCACCTCGACATTGTCTTTCTTCCTTTTCAATTCAGTAATGTCTGCGAAAGATGGAAATTAAAGCACGTCTAGCGTGTCTTTTCGATGATTCTCATATGTTCTACCTCTTCATTGTATTTTTTCCAGTTCAGTAAATTCAGTAACTGGGTTTTTTTCTATATGTATTTGAACAGTTTGATTTCAAAGTGAGACTGCTCTCCATAACCCGTATGTATCGATCGGTATTGTGCTGAGTCTCACAATCTTTAGTATTATCGCTGCTTGTAATCACCAATTAGTCAGTTATTCAAATTACGTCACGAAACGGCGGTATGTTAGATGATTATGTTAAGTCGAATAATTAGAAAATTGAAAATTTGCGTTGATTATATAAGAAACGGTTCACTAAAATACTAGTGGGAATAATGATGATTTCACAGTAGTGAAGATAGTGGTGTGAATCTTCCTGTCCTATCTGTTGTTAGTTGTGAGTAGATCCATAGCCATAAGTCTGGGGGTGCAGGAGTTGAAGTCAGCCATGTGAACCAGCTGGTAATTATGTGGCTTAAAGGCACCATCCTATGTAAGTGCAGATTTCAATGTCCTCATAACATCCTCAAAACCTGTTCATGTTTGGTTCACGAGCCGATTTATGTTGACCACAGTTTTACTCAGCAGCACGTTATTAATATTTTACTTACTGCTTTACATGCAATTTGCCGGTGAAATGTCAAAACAAAATACAAATCTGAAGTACCAGCACCATTTGAACTTGTCATGAACTCATCAACATCGGGATACGTGACACTAGACAGCAACAGAATCCATAACGAGACTGGTCCATGGTGGAAGGACATACACTTGCCACCAGACACGTCCTTATGATCAGTTTCTACCTTCGTGAACCTCGGGTAAGCGTCCGTATGTATCGCTACACCAAAACGTATGGTGATGTCGTTGATTCTGTTGTACAGAAAACAGAAACCAGAGCATGGTGTTCGTGTGATGTTGAGAGTCACTTCGCTCATATTTATCATTTTAATGATACCGAACTCGGTATTGAAGTTTCCATGAAAGATCAAGTTTGTTCTGGATACACATTCAGTAAATATTTTCACTTCAGGTTTTTCTTTTCTTTCTTTCCTGAACATAAAAAACCCCAAATGCTGTCAAGCGGATTTGTGAACTGTTCAGTGGAACACTATCCCAGCTTCCGGCACCACGTGACTTGTAACCTGAAGACAGAGTGTGACGACGGACGGGATGAAACAGAGCACTGCCCCTTCAGCAGCGCTGACTGTCAGGGCCTGGTAGCGTTATGTGATCGATGTTACAACATTGTTGCACGCGTGCCTGGCTTTTCCAGGCAAAAAAGAAATTGGGACAATGAAGGTGAAAAACATTGCAATTTACTAGGGGGGATATTAAGATATCCTACATGTGTGCTCAAACCCATGTGTTGCGCTCAATTACAAATCAAAAAGATTTTGGAGTGGTGTGGTGTTTACTGTCGCTGGTCTGAATACAAACGGGTTTTCAGTTCCAGCGATGTATGGACATAGCATGTATAGTAACGAGCAAATTGTCTTCCATCATTCGTTTGGATATTGGACTGTTTTTAGCGGTGGGGAAACACACAGCATTTTTTTATCAAATCTACAGTTGATGACAGCTACAAGATATAGTCCCCTATAGAAGGGATATTGGGGCAGTTTGTGAAATGCGAGCAAATATTACCAAGAAAAAACTATGTGGATGTAAAAACAATTTCTTCTGCGAACATCGTTTCATCGTTGTCTAAGAGACAATACTTTGTTACAATGTGTCACAAATGGTCATGTGATACACAAATATCTCTCAAGTGGTTCGACCCAAGGTAACACGTGTCATGAACAGTTTTACACTCAACTGTCCCATTTCAGGTCAAACATCAAACATTGATACATCCAGTTCTACAAATTGTCGTTCTACAGTTCTTTCTGCATTTTCATGCAGTGATGAGGCAACGATCGTGTCGTATGCTTTAGTATGTGATTTACGGCTGACTGTCAGGATTCCAGAGATGAGTTTTTCTGTAAGCATCCACCATGTATATTCACATTTTTTACCTGCCGAAATGGTCAGTGCATATCCCACGAGAATGTATGTGATCATATGCCTCACTGTGTAGATAAATCAGATGAAAACAAAATGTGACTCGTCCGAGGAAATATATATTTCTAGTGGACATATTCCATCTCCTGTCTTGATCATTTTAATGGATATTCACAGTTCAAAGCAAAACCAATGAAAATGAATGACTCGTGTCCTGACAGTCACTACCGTTGTCCAGTCCGTTGAACGACTGTCTGCCCATCTACACACAATGCAATGGGATGTATGATTGCATAGAACAGGAGGACGAAGAGGGATGTGAGGAGAGGACATGTCCAGGACTTCTCCCCTGCAGGTTTTCACGTTTATGTGTACACAGTGACCACGTATGTGATGGATTCCATCACTGTCCAACGCATGATGATGAACTGTGGTGCAGACTCGTCTGTCCTGTAGGTTGTCTCTGTGAAGCCCACACTGTACTGTGTTTTCAGCCCTTCAATGTGAACACGTTCCTCAGGTCCGTTCTCTGGATGCCTCCGGTTCGGGCTTGACACCGTCCTGATGTGAGCAGTGCTTTGTATCTCATTCACCTGGTTCTTCCAAGTGTTCTCTGTCGGTACTTCCAGAAATGAAATGGCTAAATTTTGAAGTTTCTCGACCTTAGCAGGAACAAACTGCATCGTATAAACATGTCTTGTTTCCTAGACTTGAAAAACCTTCATTATTGTCTCTGTCTAACAATTCTGTCACGTCTCTCTACGCCGATGTTTCTGCTGCTATTGTACAGACAGCGCTGTCATCAATAGACCTGTCACATACTCCACTGACAATATTTGACTCTTTTACACTTCAGATCTTTTCTCGCCTACAGAGACTCAATTTAACCTATACGTCTATTCATACCATCAGCCCTAATGGTTTTCAGTACATT
>JADBJO010006521.1:86780-126780 GCA_016801955.1 Conus betulinus
TTGATTCTTGAGGTTTTTCTTTTGGACCTGATCTTGTCCCTCTCTTCTTGGCGTCTGGATTTCTTTGGAGGTGTTTTCTCTTGGGTAGTTTTGCTCAATAGGCGTCTCTCTACATGTGGCATATACAATGTCCCCATATGTGGCTAGTTTGTGTTCCAGGGTGCTTTTTTTTTCCCCTATCAGTGCATCGAGTCTTTGGACATTTTTGCATCCAGTTTCTCCCAAATCTTCAGTCTCGTTTGCTCGTGACAGGTTGAGTTCAGGGACACACGGATATTCCATTTGGTCCATGTTCATAGTCCGTTTGGGATTTCCAGTCGTGATTGGGTTGAGCACCGATGGATTATCTCATCTCTCTCCCGCTTTCGGTGGAATCCTGGGAGCATCTTTTCCTTTTGTTTTTTATGTAGAGCCAGCCCACAGAGCCCTTGATTCTGGTCTTTCCCAGTGTCCTCCGGTCTTTCCCGGACGTTCTCCGCCTATTCCCGGAAGTCAATGGTTTACTCTTGCATCAGTAGATGAATACTTCCCTTCAGAAATTTATGACGACGGGTAAGCGGTGGTCAACAACTAACTGCCTTGGAGACACTGGCACTGTAGTGCACACCTCTGCCCAAGACACGATTCCCTGTTGTTGCATAGTTCGCCCTTCTTGCAAACAGCCCACTGTGGTGGACTCAAGTAATATTGCTTTGTTGGGCTTTAGTTTGCTTATGTGATTTAAAAAAACTAAATAAAGGCATACTTAGTCATGTGAAAACCTTCACTTCATTATTTCTAGTTGCAGGTGGAGAGAACAACTCAGTACGTACGGAAACCTTCATTATTCCTTTCTGAGGAGAAAAAAAAATTATGTAAAAACCTTCAGTCCATTATTTCTCTGTGCAGTTGAAGAGAAGAACGACTCGATAATGTGAAAACTTTCGGTCCATTATTTCTCTGTGCAGGTGGAGAGAAAAACGACGCAATATTGTGAAAGCCTTCAGTCCATTATTTCTTTCTGCAGTGGAGAGAACGACTCAATATTGTGAAAACCTTCAGTCCATTATTTCTCTCTCTGCAGGTGGAGAGAGGAAACGACTCAAGAATGTGAAAACCTTCAATCCATTATTTCTCTCTGCAGGTGGAGAGAAGAACAACTCAGTGTATGCAAAATCCTCCAGTCTATCATTTCTCTATGCAGGTGATGAGCAGAACAACTCAACATCACCAGTCTGATGAGTGCAAAAGAAGTTCAGTGCACTACGCACTGTTTGTTGCCGTAGCATTGATTATAGTCTCAGACCGTTAATACTGTTAAGGAATAAAGCAAACAGAGAAAAAGAAAAGAGGATGAAACAATCCTCTTCATGCGCCTGTTCCGTCTTGTTGCACTAGCCAGTATGAATGATCTCCATCTTTCAGCTCTGTTGCGTCTTCTTCACACTAACCAGCTATAGAAGTCTGCCACGTGATATCTTGCGCATGTTGCCATGATGCATTCTGTGTGATTTTAAGGAATCGGTTTACGAAGTCAGCATGTTATGTGAGTTAATGTAGGTGCATTGAAAATCTTTGTTGCTGAGGGCTCGCTGAATATGAAATGAGCGCATGCTGTTGTGTAAATGACCTCTTAGTTATAGACATCAGTAGTATCTAGTTACATGTTGATGGGAAAAAAGTCTGAAAAGCACATGTTGATTAGTAACAAATATAGGTTTAAATATCTGCCTTTGACTTCTCAGTGTAAGCTTCTTGAGGGCTTATGCTGATAATGTCACATTGAATTTGTTCCTGACATCAGACTGTGATTTTCGTTTTTCTGATATCATATTCACGATGATTATTGTGTGATTACGATTTATGCAGATTTCTTCACATAAAACCAAACCGAAATTTACATTGATTGGCAGAGCTCTTTATGCATTACACATTATGTACTACCAGAGACTTTTTAGGATTTACGTATTTCTTTTTGAAGGTGCATAAGACCGTGACTTGAACCGTTTCAATATGTTTTCTTCTTGTGCTTTTCTCCTTTTCTGTTTTTACTGCAGTCCACATGTAAACCAGAGGGTTGAGGGGCAGAGCAGAGTGGTAGCATGAACACAACCAGGGTATCATGGATGTTGACTGATTCAGCCACACCGTACGTAGCCATCACAGTCAATACGCCGAATGAGAAACAAGAAACAATGACTGTGATTGACACTTTCATGGTCAGGTCGAAACTAGAATAAAGACACTGTATTGTGGGATCCAGCTGAATTCTGTATCTGGGCATTTCTCTGTAGACAATACACTGGCAAGCCATAATCACTACACTTAAACACACAATGATTGCTATGTTAACTTTGAACCACCTGATCTTTTCGTTAGACTGGTAGCGTTGAAAAAAGAGCCAAACGACAAAGACCTGACTGTCAGAAAGGCCCCAGTCAGATAGTCCAGGAAGAAACGGTATGGAAGACAACAGAACTCCAGCCAGCCAAATCACACCACAAGCTGCAGCTGTTGAACGTTTATAAAAAACTTTGACCTATATCTTGGAATGCAATAAACGATCGTGTGATCTATACTGATAAACAAAGTGATAAACACTGACACCTCTTTAGACAGGAAGAAAAGAAAACCACTCAGTTTGCAAGGTAAGCTTTTGGTCCCATGCCTTTTCAAACCAGATGTATTGCCCATGATATATTTTTCATCAGCTGCCAAGACGATGCCGGCATGACTTCCCATGCATAGGTCAGCAAAATGCAAGTGGGCAATGGTCATTACGAACCTGCTCCCAAACAGATCCTTGAGAAGAGATGAAGTAATGAAGCAAACCCCAGTCCCTATAATGGCAGAGGCACACACAAACCAAAGAAAACCAAATGTATTTGGGATGGTAATAGTTTATGACAAGATGGAAGAATTGCGTAAGTTGCTAAACACTTTGTATTTTTCCACCGTTGAGGGAGAACGTTTTCACAACAAACCCTATAGTCTGATGTAAAAATGTATTTTAAATCGTCTGATCTTGAAAACAAATCCAAAGGAAACATAGTTATTGGGTTTCCTGTGATGTCAAGTTTGATCAGTTGGGGCAGTTCTTTAAAGCCTTTGGCTCCAATGCTTTTAATAGCAGAGAAAGACACGTTCAGATGTTTCAGATGAGGCAAGTGTATCACTGCTTCTGTGATAAGCGTATTAATGCGTGTCTTCGATACATCTATTCGCCTAAGTGCATAATGTATGCGGTTGGATAGGGTATTTGATACGTTCTGTATAGGGTTGTTTTTAAAGTATACAATTTTCAAATTAGGGAAGGTCACGAAAAACATCCAAATCAAGAGTTTTCAAATGGTTGTCAGCAAGATCAATGAACTGCACATTTATGAATTTCACACCTGAAATATTGTGAATGAAACAGTGAGACAGACTCAGATGAATGATATATGCGTTGCTGGTGAAGTCCGTTAATGACATTCCTGACCTTGTGGCATCCACGTACCGAAGTTGGGGAAACAAGTCAGCTTTAAAAGATCTACTGCAAACGAAAGAGTGACCTTGGCATAGGCAGCCTGCAGGACAGGTCATGTCACAGGTCAGTTCATCGTCCTGCTGTGGACACTGACTCCAGCCGTCACAAAGATGGTCTTCATGCAGACATACTTCGGAGTCTCGACATTGGTACAGATTGGGACATGTCACCCTCTCACAGCTTTGTTCATCCTCTCCATTCACACAGTCATGCAATCCGTTGCATCGAGTATAGACGGGGAGACAGTACAGCCACTCGGTAGTGCAGCGGTAATGGGTGTCAGGACACAGCGCCTCCCCTGTCATCACCCACTGAGTAAAAAAGCCGTTCCATCTAAGTTGATGTAAAATCGGTCCATCTTGAATTTTTCTTTGACTGGAAAATGAAAAGTTGTGTGTGTACAATTGACTTCATCAGAATCGTCCAGGCAATCTGAATATTCATTACAACGTTGGCTGTGTAGTAAGCACTGAGCATTAGAGCACAGGAAACCACTGCATGAAGAATGAAAACAGAATGACTCATCGCTGTCATCTGGACAATCCTGTCTGAAATCGCAGACAAAAGTATTATGCACTGTTGTGTACTCGTCCTCACATGTAAACACAGCAGACGTATGTGCACTGATCATCCTACGTGAAGTGATGTGAGAGTGGCTACTTATGTTCACATCTGTGGAATCTTGTGCAAGTATAGTTCTTCCAAATCTACACTTCAAATCAGAAGGCATAAGATGTGCGTCACATGTTTGCTTGGGACAGTTATATAAAAAATCATTCGTGTATTTGAAAAGGTATATTTCGAGGAATTTAAATTTCATAAATATCGCTGGAGTTTTGAAATGGTCCAGATTTGGCATTTCCAATTCACAAAGTATTGTGTAATTGAAAACGATGAGGAGATAATGCTTTTGAGAATACCATGGATTTTAAAACCCAGGCTTGTAAGTCCTTGAAGGATGGTATGAAAACGTTGATCTGAAGTGGTTCATATGGTAAATCAGTGTGTTGTCAGACCATTTTCGGAATTTGCTGTACATGAAAGGAACATTGTTCCCAACCTGATGTATAGCCCAAAGCAGCCTGAAACCTGAAATACGCACTGAACATTACTAAAGAATCTTCTTGTTCCCTTCTGGTTTTTTAGTGAGGCCAGTCTGCCGCCTTTTTTAGTTCTGCACTCATGACTGAAAGAAGCATGGTGGTGTATCATAATCCCATACCACATAATAAAAACATTTTTCTTACTGAAGTCACGAGACCATGGCATTCAGGACTGCTGAAGGGACAGAATTCTGATTCATCTCGTCCATCTTCACATTCTAATACCAAGTTACAGTGTAAGTGATCTTTAAGCTGGGAGTAATGAGTTATAGAACAGTTGAACAAACCTCTGGAGAGAGTATATAGGGTTGACTGCTTCCAGAAACAGCTGAAAAGTACAGCTTCATATTTACACAGCAAAATAGAAGTCAAGTTGAAGATGAGATGATGGAAAAATCTTGGCTGGGTAAACATAAGTAGACACAGATCCACATTTATTGATTTGTATCTAACTGCCAGAATATGAAACCCAGCAATAAGCTCAAGATCAGTCTGCGGAAAACTTATCATTATAGCATACCCATATGGTGCCCTCAGTTCTGCTTTGAACCTCACAGAACGGAATATATATGGTACTGTGATATATCCAGAATATTCAGACATTAATTCCATTCTCAGATCCACACACTGCACTTTACCAAGTTGAATTTCAACTGAAGGGTTGTTGGAATGCAAAATGTATACGTGGTTTTCAGGCGACTGGAACACGAGTTCATTATAATTATGATGACTACAAGTAATATGATCTTTCTCACAATCTGACATAGGTGAAGGTTTCACTGAAGTTTTCCAATAATTAGACTCACACCAGTACATCAATCGTTGAAGATGTACACTGACATGCATGCCCTGTTTTTAGTTCCAGGTGTAGGGTACAAAATGTAGAGGATTTATCACAAATCCCGTACACAACTCCAGAATGTGCTGCGAATTTCGGCCCAGTCTGTGTTCATACAGTCTGACGCATTAAAATGTAGAATTGAGTTCTCTGTATTGTTGTGGTCAATAAAATATTCGACACCTGGACAGATATACCTGATCTGTGGTGTTGATGGGCATCCTGTTCCAGATCCTTTGATCTTTGATCAGATCAGCGGGCAGACAAACATAGGAAAAGATATGAGTTCAGCATTTAATTTTTTTGTTTTGTTTTGTTTTGGGTATATTTATACTTGCTGTATACCTGCAGCCGTAATATGAAGCACACACAGGACTGGGCAAATGCAAAGCTGGCACTTTGAACGCAGGTAAGTAGTTCGTAAGCTTACTGACTAATGATCGTAACTATTTTTACAGTTCCTTTATAAATCACGAGATGAGTTGAAACTTAATATAAATCACTATCATGGTGTGTCGACCTCCACCAGGTCAGACGCGAAAAGTCTGCTACTGGAGGAAAACAAAGAATATACTTGGATAGAAGATCATGGCATTTGCCACCTGAAATACAAGAACACTCAGGCAGGCTGCGAAACTGAAAAAAAAACAACTGGGGGACCCATGCAATGGACAGATCCTAGTATGTTCTCATCCTCAGCGAAACAAGATGGACGAACAGTGAAGTACAGACAGAATTAGAGCATGCACTACAATGGAGAAGAAGACAAAATGTACATGGAGTGCGATTTTCATGGTTGTTTACATTGTTGCAAACAGATTTATTTCTTGAGATGCATTTATAAAGAAAACATCCTTTTGCTGCCGTTTCTATGATCAGGTTAAGACAAGAACCCCTCCTCCAGCTCACTCTACATTTGGTTCACTCGAAGTGGTCATTGTGCCTCTTTACTTTCGTGTCATATTTTGTTGTGATACTGCATTTGTGTGACATATATCAAATCATATACTAGATCCGTATTGACCTTTAGTCATGGAATGACGCTTAACAATAGGATAGATTAACATCGACCTTTTAATGGTCAAAACTGCACACATGTCTTTCATTTTCAACAACCCAGTAAACAGTTCCATGTGTTTGTCTTGGAGAATCGCACTTGATGGGACACATTTTTACAGCTGATATCTTGGCGGTAATAATGTTAAAATAGTAGATTTACTACTGAACAAACAAAATAGTTCTTTACTGTACCTTGGCTTTCTATCAATATGAACCAAACATCTGCTGTAGAACAGCACTTTGGTGTATCTGTTTGAGTGGAAATACCTATCAAACTGATCACACATCAACAGATAGAAGCCAAACGGTCTGCAGGTTTGGAGTGCGCCTAAATGCTGTCGTCTCTGTTGTACCACAGGCCATGTCAGCAAAGGGACTTTTCAACAGAAAGTTTAATTAATCAGGGGAAGATTAAGACGAAAGAAAAGTTAAATGAGTACGATCTCGAGGACTTTATGTAGTTCAAGGAAAATGTCTCTCTAGAAAAAAATATGATTTTTGCACCAGCAAAATGGGACTGGTTTTCAAAATGAAAAAAAAAATGTGAACAAGTGCTTGTTAACATTTCTTGTCTCTACAACAGACATATTCAGACAACATCAATCACTATAAATGCATACATAATGATCGATGATCATACACAGAGCTATAGGAAAATATAGACACTAGCCAAAGCGTTTTAATAAGTAGAAAACCCCTGCATGCATTTTTGAGCATATGAAAGTTGGAAAGGAAGCAGATATAAACAAAGCTTGGAGAACATTACAGAAAAAAACAACAATATGTTGGCTCTAGTTGTGTTATTAATCATGAATTATTTAGAACAATAAAACAGTGACTCTGTGTGTTCTGTGTGTTTTGTACATGATTTTTCCCCTCTCACTTTATTTCACCAACAGTCTTCTAATGGTACATTTAGTAATAGCAGAGACCAGCATGAGGACATAAAAGTATTGTGAAATTTCCATTCAACGTCAGTGGTGTACATGGAAACCATTTTTTTTCTTACAAATTGATATATTTCATGTTCAGAACTACATTATGCTTTTCTGTTTAATTTTTTATTTGATATATGTCTTAAAGGTACTAGATCGTAGTAACTAAACGTTTGTTAATTTTCTTTCAATTGTGACAATTTAAGCTAGATAAAATATATAGTTACATGTCTGATCGGTTCTGAAGACACTGAGTGAAGGCATCAAATATTATATATACAACAAATGTTTAGTTCTATGCGGACGTGTTGCCAAAATAACTTACATGAAAATAGTTCCACAGCATATGTTCGATATTATCACGTGCATCTTTGCAGAAAAGTACGGGTGTCATCGTTAACAATTCCCATGTAAAAAACACAGCATTTGTATGCAGTACTCAGTTCACAACTCGAATTTGAAACCAGTTCATCTTAGCATTCTGTACTTTTGTGTTGCCCTAAATGCCATACTTCAGTTTCCTTTCTATGTTTAAGTTTTCATTCCCTTTGATACAACGGATAGTTTTTTTTTTCTTACATAGAAAATACATCAGAATAATCCAGCTCCTTTATTTACTGAGCAGATACTTTTTTTTGTAGTGGTTTCACCGTAGATGATTAGAAGGTTATTTCAAACAATTATATGGCTGTTTGGGGTTTGGGGGTGCCGTTGGATTCCGTTTTTGGACCCTTGGTGGTTAGAATACAACAGAACTATAGACTGATGTATCTATGTTTGATGCCAATCGTGCACCAACACAATAAGCCGTATTTCACTGCTTTTGTTTTCAAGATAGACCCATGGTCTCCATATGCTGCTAGTGAAGAATTTTTATACTAATAAAGTAACGCCCACTTTATCATTCCGTTTTCTTACTCATACTACTCCCAGCTTTTCATTTTTGATTTCTTAATATTTATCACGTCATTATTGGAATGATGGAGGAATTGTTAGCCTGCTGGTATTCTTCCCCACTATTAATTTGTTAAACATTGTATTCACGGTAATCAGTGGAAGATTTAATCTCTTAGTAGATCCAAAAGTTGTTCTGGCACAATTCATAGCAGCTCTCAGGACTTACGTGACCGAAATTGCTTGGGTTATAAACAGTAGAGCTGACCACTCTAACTGTTGGTGCCTTTTGATCTTCTTGTATACTTCAAATGATTATCAAGCATAGTCTAACCCCCCCCCCCCCTTCCCCCATTTAATTATCTTAGTACAATGATTCCAATTACAATCACTTCAATTTCCCATCAGTTTATTTTCTTTCAGTGCTTTCTTCTTTGTCTCCACCTTGCATTGAAGATTACAATTAATTTTCTGGAATACATGTTGCATTAATACTTTAACAGTTCAAACAAGGAACATTCACTGTAACAGTTCAATTTGAAATCAACATGCAACAATCGTTAATTATTGTTCTGTAATAGGACACGGGTGCTATAAGTGCAATAAGGGGAAAGTGTGGCTAAATAAAGGAAAACAGAATGGAAAAAAATAAAAGAGAAAAATTTCCCTCCCTTCCCATTTCTCTTTCCTGTCTAATATTGTATGAGTTTTTTTTTTTTTTTTTTTTTACAAAAACAGAGAAAGAACGAGGAAGGACAACAGTTATAACATTTCGCTATAAATGTTGAGATACCATATTATGAACAAAATTACCCCACACTCCCTCCCTTCATTCCCAGGGTTTAGACAGTGCTCACACATCTGGTGAAAAATACCTTTAATTATTAAAAGAAAAGAATCGTAACAAAAGTCATATTGAAAGACAGTACTTGTACAGTAGGAAGAAACTGTAGGGAGAGCTTGACAGCAGAGGGTCTTCAGAGCAGAAACACCCGTCAAAATGAGAGTTTCAGCCCTGAACTCTTTACTCTCTAAGGGGGCCAGGCCGCATCCAAGTCATGACTCCCATATGCCCTTCGACTGCTAACGTTATTTCCCTGGCATTGCCGTAATGCGAACCCGCAACTTTTGGAAGGGTGGGCGTCTAAAGGCGTGCCTTTTTACACAGATGTCTTAGCCTGTTCTAAGCTGGGAAATTTAAGCTTTATGAAGTTCACTTTTGTTCCTCCTCGACCAGATCCAGCTGGAACTCTTCGGCTGCCTCTGCCATTGCCTTCAGGGTTCTGGTCCTCTCCTAACATGAAATCCCGAGTTCTTTCCTGAAATCCCGAGCTGTTTCATGAGGTCATAGGCTGTTGAGCCAAAACATCCCCTTGCCCCGACTTCCATGGCAAGGATCTGGGCCTGGAAGCCAGATTCCCTCAAACTGCACGTTAGACTAGCATACATCTCATTCTTATAGAGGTGCACTCGCTCCATTCTGCTTTCGAATGACACAGTGAGTTAGATCAGAATCATTTGTTTTGATGAACCTAAGTGCAGAACGATATCCTGTCTCTTGCCGCTCTTCCTGATGATCGCCGGATGGTTGTCCCATTCTGGAAGGTCTACTGTGCATTCCCTGTCATTTGCTCCATCCAGGCAACTCTGCTTCTATGCTCTAGATATCACAGCTGTTCTAGAACATGATCTGTGGCCTCCTGCCGTGTAGAACTTTGTTGCTGGAGCTACTGGTGGCGTAGACTTTCTACACGCTGCGGCGGACACCAATGACATGAAGGCATATCACGAGGGCCTTCATACCATTTATGGACCAAAGCCTACCGGTTCAGAGACTGTGAAGGCTCTGAAGCAGACCACGTCCGGTAAAGCACCAGGAGCAGATTAAGTCCAGCAGACATCTACAAGAATGGAGGCGAGGTACTCCTGGGAAAGCTGACCAACCTCTTCCAGTCCATATGGGAAAAGGGAGAAGTGGCCCAAGACTTGAAAGACGTCTCTATTGTACACATCTACAAGAGGAA
Organism: Conus betulinus; assembly: GCA_016801955.1. NCBI lineage: Eukaryota > Metazoa > Mollusca > Gastropoda > Neogastropoda > Conidae > Conus > Conus betulinus. Next base: position 97,142 of record JADBJO010006521.1, read on the forward strand.
GGGTGATAAAGCATCCTGTGACAATCAGCGTGGGGTTTCCCTCTTGTGTCTTGCAGGAAAGATTCTTGCCAGCGTCATCTTGAACAGATTCATACAGGCAGAAGACAGTATACACCTTGTGTGTCACTTAGCAGAACTCAAAGAAACCAAGGAATGGGAGAGAGATTGTCCAGACCACTTGAAACACCTCTACCAAATTGCCATCACTCCAGAATTTGGAAGACATTGTCGAGAATGATCAAAAGGCAAAAGCAACGCAGAAATTCAGATGCAGGTAGAAGACCTTCGTGTTGTGTGTATGAAAACTCTTACGCGTGTGGAGTGAAAGAAAATAAAGCAGGTGTGAACGTATTATCTTCGTGTTGATGCTACTATTCGTGTGTCGGGGGATAGTTTAGCTAGGTCTGTCATTTCTGTTTATCCCTCTATGGTACTTCAGGTCGTAGCGAGCCTAACTCAGACATAAACCGCTGTCTCCCCAGCTCTACGCCGCCTTTCACGTTTAGCCTCTAACAGCTGGGGTGCTTTGGAAGAGAACCAAGGTGAAGGCGGACACTTGCAGACTAGGCATCTTGTAGCAGGAATGGGTTGACCCAGTACGCCAAGACGGTTGTTTAGTTCATCATGAATAGTCAGAGACAGATCAGAGAGTAGCAACTAAAGGTCAGCGTGAATTGCAGACAAGCCTATATCAGAAAGGTGTCTCGCCTGTAGAGAGGCTTTATGTGGCGGGAAAAGTCCACCTCAGAGTCGAGGCAGACGTAGTCGTTGATGACAGACTTCAAGATGGCCTGGTCTGCCCAGTGGACACCGGCATCTTCAGTGTGTCTATGGATGTGTGTTGGTACCTGGACTAATTGCGTAAGACCTTGAGTCCAGAAGCTGAATAACTTTGTGGTTGTGAAGGCAGCAGGATGATCAAAATTACCAGCGATGATGTAAGTCCCACTGGGCGTGTTGCGAAAAGAAGGAAGATCAGAATCTTCATCAATAACACACCGAGTCGGTCAAGCGGCCATTGGAACTGAGGAGAGGATGATACAAATACAGCAGGTACAAAGTCGATTGAGGGAAAGTAAGGATGAGTTGCGTTAATTCAAAGGAAGTGTGCTGAACAGGAAATTCAGCTATGGTAGAAACAAATGACAACAAGTCAACAGCAACAACAAAAGCAATGCCACCACCACGGGACTGATGGTGGAAGGAAAAGGTGTGGTGGACAAACGGGAGTGATGTCACGACACTCGGTTTCCACGATAGTCGAGATTTCAATTTCATCATCATAGATTAAGTAACCAATAGCCTAACACACCTAGATGAAAAGACGCGGTACACCGACAGATTTTCTTGACGGAAAGATTGTCAATGACAATGATGTGGGTAGATTTTATCAGAGAAGAATGGAGGTGGGTGAGGGACAAAATTCACAGGCAAAAGGTAGCTGAACTGTGTCCCAGAAAAATAAGATGAAACAGCGTTGATAGAATGGATTTTTTCCTGTGCCAACACGGCCCGAGTGATGACGGCACAAATTGCAACGCATGCGGAACGTTTTCAGGCAAGCATCAAGCCTGGATTGATTTTGATATGTATATCAATAATGCTGTTATTTGAGTTATTGTTTTTGTTAAAAAATGTACGGAAAGCTCCCAAACATACGAAACTGATAATGTCACCGCTGTTCTATAAACTCCCTAACAATTTCCTACAGAATTTCATATGTGCTTTTTCCTGTTAGAATTTGCTGACATATGTTGGAATAGGAGATACCAGAGAGTCAAATGGAGTTTGTAACAATCACTACATGAAAGTTTTGACCCTCAGATATTCTCCTCAAAGTACGTTCAGCTTCATTGCTCTGTCTTAATAAGTGTTTGATGGTTTCAATGAAGTTTGTGAAGTACGTAGGAGAACTTCAAGATTTTCACATTGTTTCACTGCCTCAAGGATGCTTTTTACTGCAGTTGAAGGAAATCAGCATCTTTGGGTCTGTCCTAGTGGCTATAATGACTTTTGTTTTATCTGTGTAAGTCTTCATTCCCCAATCTAAATAGTAGTTGCCCAACTGGTTTAATTTATGCTGACGTCACTGGTTTCAGGCAGAGAGGATACTAGGTCATTGCCTATAGAAAACACAGAATATCTGCTTCATCAGAATCATAACGCTTGAAGGATCATGGTGTCTGAGATATCCGACAATGTCCTTTATGAATATTTTAAACACTCACAGGCTAAGGACGTTATCTTTGTGTGGATTCCTTTTTCATGCTAGCACATCTTCAGTGCTACAACACTTGATCAATGCGCAAAAGCAAAATATTGCGCCTTAATACATGTCTATACTTTTCATATACTGGAAGCATTTACCAGCTACCATCTTTTTTTTTTTTTGAGAAATCCATATTGAACATATCTTTCAGAAGAGGAGCACTTTCATGGAACGTTGGTGTCAGCATCTTGGTTCTGGGTCCATGATCTAAGTAATTACTGAACCACATCAATATTATTTACATTTTATCCAGAATCTGTTGAAAATTCTGCAAATCTTGTGTTTGCCTGTGACTAGTGCCTTATAATACTCGAACCCATTTCTACGCACCAAGATGATTTGTTTGGTAGAAATTTTGTGATCGAATATTTCCAGTTCTTTTTGTTAAGGTTTTCCAGATGGAGTTGGATTCCGTGTCTGGACGTTGTTTATGGAATTACGGAATTTGTTCAAGTATCTTGTTTCTGGTCGGTAAAACTGTTTCATTCTAAAAGGCATTTTTCTCAGAGCCACTGTTTTTGCGAGTTTCCATTGGTTGCATTCCATAGTGATATAGAAATGCAGTCTCTGTTAAACCACGTGTTTCTTTGCCTAGGCCTTTCTCTCTGCCTGTCCTTGTCTAAGAGCCATCTTTGCTTTTTTGAAGAGCTTAGGTATTTTCCAGCCATCACATTAATGTTGATGTTGACTTGCTTATTTCTAGTTGGGCCTCAATGTCGGTGTTGTGTTCTTGAGTCATTAAGCTTGTGGTGGGTGATTTAGAGGCAGCTACTACGTGTTTGGTAGAGATTTCATGCCACTGAAATACTACATAGCTTCTTTTTTTACAACTCATTTTGGCGTTCTTCTGCAGTTGGTCCTTTCAAACTACATCTTTACTTAGAGGCTTTCATTTGTAAATTGTATTCTAGCTTTTAGCTGGTGGTGGATCAGTGACTCCAGTAGGCGAGTGGTCAGAATATTGTGTTAGACTGGGCACTTTCATGTTGAACATTTATAAACAAATATTGTGAGCAAATGAAATGATCTACAACCCTAACTCTCAGTGAATGTTTACAACCCTGAAAGATCTCCAAGTAAACTCCAATTCAAATCACACATTAGATCATGAATAGACATGTTGGAGAAAAACGGCCTTTTCTTATTAATCAATAAGTCCACCGAATGTCTTTTTGTAATGTTATCATATTTATGATCTTTAATTCTTATCGTGACGAACCATTTTTGCCCGGTCCCAAATTGTGGGGACACTTCGGACAGGCAGAAGTTTACCTGTTTGACCAGTTGACCTGTTCACCTGACGGCTACTCCGCTGAGTTCTGTATCAGTCGGGTGAGCGAAGATTTCCCTTCATTCTACACAGAGCTGCCGGCACAGCAACACCTCCAGTGAACCAAAGGGAGACTGAGGGCAAGTCCTCCCTCATAGTCAGGTACGTTTCAATATTTGAATGGAAGTTAGGGTTTGTCCTAATGAAGTTGTTTATTTCCTACAGGTGGTCGTGAATTTTCCAGTTCTTAGTAAAGAACTAACATATTTGATTGTTCCCTTGATATGTCTTGTGATTAACAATATATTCGACGACATAGGGTGACTGTAGGAAGTTGTAGTTAGTGAATGTGCGAGTCGAGAGGTGGATGAGAAGAATCGAGTGAGTAGTGGAAGAAAGAAGATATATACTTATATGTGATCGGGGGAAAAATCATCTAGTTAAATCAATGTAATATTGAAAAAAAAGTCTTGTTCGTCTTTTCCCCAAAAGCATTATAACGATGTAAATGCTGATGAGCCCTGGAAGTGAGCAACAAAAATTATTGTGTAAAATTTTTGGGAAATATATTCTTAAACCTTGTGGACACGTCTAGTGATGATAATGTGGAAAGATGAACACATTCTTTTTTTTATAAAAAGGGACAAATGGAAATCATTCCTTCACATGTAATAATTGTATCCTTGGTATTTTGAAAAGGGTATGTGAGGAAATCTTATCTTAACGTGGATAGATTAAATCATTCTTTTTTGATAAAAAGGGACAAGTGGAAATCGTTCCTTTATATGTAATAATTGTATTTTTGATATTTTAAAAAAAGTTACCTGAGGAAATCTTTTCCTTCAATGTAAGCACTCATGGTGTTAATCGAGGAATTTTTCTATTGTAATACCCACTGTATTGAAATTTAGTAGATTCTATTATGGATATTTTCCCCCAAATTCCAGTGAAATGTATTATGAGAAAAAGTGACTGCCAGTGACAAACAAAAAACGATAAATACGTAGGAAGTAGGCTAGGTAATCAAGGTAGCTATCAGTTCCCCAGGTGTCGGTGAAGCCCCCGTGTCCCACCTGGAGCTGACTGCCATCCGGGTGTGGGGTGCAGCCCGTGCCCAACTACTGTCACCGTCCCGTGGACGTGGAGAGGCTGACCGTGTGGTCAGCAAGGAGTTTGTGTGTTACAGGGCTTCAGAGCTCTCCGTCGGGACGACGTTGAGAGAATCTCTTCTGTTGTGTAGGAGTCCCTTGAAGGACATCCCAAGAACTGCTTCCTTGAGCGGCCTCTACACTGTGTGAGGACTGTGTGACTTGGGCCAGACGTGGCCGGGTGCATGATCTGTTTGTGGTGACACTGCTGTGCGTGCCAGCATAGCCTGCGCAAAAAGAAAAAATATACATTTGATATAATCTTAAATAAATGTTAGCGAATCAAACAACAACAACAACAACAACAACAAAAACCCCTGGGCAAACGAATCACAAACAAAACACTATATCTAATATGTCAATATAGCACCTAGTGTTGTTGCGCGCCCTTAATGGTGGTGGCATGAATTCATTGATGCGCCTGCTTGTGCTTATTATGTAACATGTAAGCATGTATTTGTTACGATTTGATGGTTCAGGCAGCAAAAAGGAAGACTCTTAACTTATTACCTGGCTATGTATTTTCGTGTGGTGTGGGTGTGTGTAGGGAAAAAGACGTGCACGCATCTGCACTTCTTCAGGTGAGAGTCAGACAGTAAAACACACACCAAACACTATCCGTAACACTTATCAATGCCTACGTTCATAATTATTCTCTGCCTTTGTATCAAAGTTACCATATTGCAAAACATTGCCTTTTTCTGTTAGTTAATTAATGTCACTTCCCAACGAGTCCTATGCACATATTGTGTTGTCTTTGCCAAAGGAAGAGTGTGCTAATGGTAATAAACACAGTCTAAATAAACATGTGTATTATTAGTGTTGTCTTAATAAAGGTGTGTATTATCAATGGTTTAACTTTTAATGAGGTTTTCATCTGCAGCCAAGTAATATCACTGTTATTTATTGGTAACTTTGTACAAGCTCTGTATTGTTCTTTCATGTAAGTAGGAATACCTCCAAAGCCCTTTTGCTGATAATAGTGGACACAAACAGCAAAGCCAGGTAAATGTAACCCACTGGATTATGTTTTATCTAGATAGGTTTCTTGTTAGAATACAATATCTAATTTAGACAGCTTTTATTACTATACTGTTTTCTAGAAGTTCTTTTTTAATTGTTAACTCATCATCAACTCCACAGGAGCCTCTGATATCCTGTGACAGCATACAGAAACATTACTGGAGTTGTGTTAAGTTCAGAGTAATATGAAATACTTTTGTAGATAACTAATGGTTTTAAACACACAAAAATGAAAGCTATCAGAAGCGGCTGCACTCGGAATACAGATTACAGACCGAGAAAGACTGAGCAAGATGTTGCTGAGGCCCCACTTCCCCACCTGTCATTACAGCTGTCATACCAACAGTAGTCATGGCGGTGTCTCAGTGATCGTCTCGTCGGTTGTCTGCACTCAACCCAGGGACAGTACTGGCGGTCGTCTGGGCTGTTGTCCCAGCGTTTATTCCGGCAGTTTTCTTGGCAGTTGTCGTGCATGACGTCATGCCAGTAGTAGTCTAACGGTCATTTCTGGCCATTACCTCGGTCAGAATGCTCGTGACAGCTCTGAGGGTGTAGTGGCATCTACCCAGTTGATCCTCCGTGTGGTTAAGCCAACAGTGATTGCCACAACCAGGTTGATGCGGTTACTGGCTTTGTCGCCAGGACTGTGAGCGCGCCGTGTCGTTGCAGTAGTGAGGTAGTCTGTTGTCCTGTCGTTAACAATGTGTGACAGTGCTCTTGCCTCACTACCTTTTGAAGCTTTCTTTGTCGCGTGGTTTGCTGTCTGCTTCTCCTTCCCTGCAGGTCTCTGTGGCTGTTGGGTTGTTTATGCCAGTGCTTGCTTTTAGGCCCGCGATCCGTCTGCCGAAGTTGCCTTACAGGACACAGGTGCGTTTGTCAGAGAAGTGGGCAGCACAGCTCATTAAATAATTGTCACATGCTTTCAAACTGGACTGAACTAGTAAAACTGACTCGCTTCCTACCTACTAGCATGGAGGCGTTCAAGGTGTTGTAATGGTCAGTTTTCACACGGAGGTACTCGTATAGAGGGCTTAGTGTGCTGACTAACACTCTGATCTGGTTGTTGTACTGGAGGATGCCACTTACCTGGTACTCCAAATGTTTTGACAGAGCCAATTGAACGTATGTGTTACAGTCTCGCTGTTTGCCCATTGGACTGGTAAAGATCCCGTATGTTTGTGTGTGTGGAATAAAGGAAAAGGGATTTCTGTTTGACTCATGTCTTTTACACAGCGCTGTCACAGTCGCTCCACGTCTGGCATTAATTTCTGTCATCTTACTCCCATCAGACTTCTAGCTTCAACCCCTTGACAGCTGGTACAAAACATATGACCATTGAATATTGCATTGCCCATTTTATTGGATCGTCTGATGAAAAGCTAATTAAGATCAGCACTTTCCGTAAGCCAGTTGACACTCTGTTATCAATATTGGGCTGACACAGTGCATTAATCAGAGAAATCGTGTGCATATGACGCCAGTGAGGTTAGGGTTAAGGATAATCTGAGATTGTCTTCATCCTTCCATCGATGTGGGACTTGCCTTGATCTAGACAAACACTGCCTTGCCTTCAGAATATCTTTTTGCCTCTCCCAAATTTCACATTCAAACGGACACACTTTACTGCTCCAACTATTTCCTTCGTGAAAGGAATACAATGACGGAGCCTGGGTTTTTCCAAGAATGTCCAGATCTACTTGATCGTTGTCCCGGTCTGTCGGGCAGCTGCTCTCCACAGCGAGATGAAAACTCCCACTACGACCAATCACAAAACCAAACAACTGAGAAACCCGTCAACTTCCTGACCATTTAACCTCACATTATTGTACACTGATGCTCTGTACACCAGCTCATTTATGTCTGTCGTCACATATGCGACTGAATGATCCACAGATCTGATGATGACATTGTCCAGCTAACAGCCATCTTTCAGGCCATCTTTCAGGCCATTGAGTCTGACCATTATTGCATCATGTGTGACCTGAACGTCACAGTCACTTCAGCTGCTAGTTTTTTAGCCGGCGGTGTGAAACGTTTGCTCCATCACGCTACAGCCAGCTGTCCATGAAGGTCTGTGCAGTCAAGTTGCTCTTGCCATCTAATATACCTGTCCCTCAACTCTGCAAGTAGATGCCACCAAATACTTCATCATCAACAGCCACGTTCTTGTCTTCACATGAAAGATACAGTCTGGCAGGTCCGACCCCTAGCTATCCTGTTCTCCAGCATCAGTTCTGTGAAGCATCAGGTTGACGTTGGGTAGTTGAGAGACGACGAGGCAAACCAGGACTGCTGCGTGCGGACGGCTGTGTTCTCACGCTCGCTTCTCGATCAATACAAAAGGGAAGATCTGAGTATGATCGATCAAACGTGTTGATTTATGCAAAAGAAGAACATAGTCACGCGAGACAAGCATTGGCATAGAACGATCTGAATGGTTGAAGATGTATGCATTAGGCCTATCTCCATGGTGCACGATGTCCTTAAGTGGTCTTTGAAACGTGTGGCAAATGACGGACAGTCTCGCCTGTGTACAGTTTGCTACATTGACACATAGCATAACTCAAACATTGTTTCCCGGCTGGCGGAGTGAAGCGTTGGGTCATAGGCGTGCTAGACTGACAGCCATGGAATCTAATGGAAGTGTAAACAAAGCTGACACTGCTTCGAACCTCAGTCCGGTGGGTAGGTACTTTGGAAAGTGTTATGACCGTCTTTAGCTTCGACCATAATTGATAACTTATTGCAGTTACCTCCCTCCTGCCGACCCCCCCCCCCCCTTCACTCCCCAATCCCCCCTTTTTGATAAAAAGAATATGGAGCACAAGAAACTCTCTCTCTCTCTCTCTCTCTCTCTCTCTCTCTCTCTCTCTCTCTGTTCCTCGTCAGTTATCAGGCAATTACACAATGACTTAAGACTTCGTCATTTACAAATGCACACGTTACATTTTTTCTGTGCCGTCTTTGTATCCCTGCCACATCATAAATCAGTCAATGTTTTACTTTACGGAGAAAAACTTGTAGCAAGTTTTTTGTTTTGTTTTGTTTTGTTTTGTTTGTTTTTGTTTGTTTTTTTGTTTCAGCCTTTCTGTCTGTTTTCCCATTGATCATGTCTTCCAGTTGATTTACGACGATGCAAGCATGACCGATCCCAGGGTTCGATGTGGAGAACTTGGGCACACACACACCCCCCCCCCCCCCCCCCCCCCACACACACACACACACACATGCGCGCGCGCACACACACGCACATACACGCATGTGCACACACACACACACACACACACACACACACACACACACACACACACACACACACACACACACACATATATATATATATATATATATATATATATATATATATATATATATATATATATATATAATGAGTACAAAATAAAAAGCAGGCACACCAGCCACACACCCTTCATGTTTTTTTTTTTTTTAACCTTTCGCCTTTTATTTAGGCTTCATCAGTATCTGCAACACAAACGGTCATATATATGCACACTAACACCCACCCAACCACACACACACGCACAACCAACAAACACCACCCTCCTCCCCCCCCCCCCCCCCCCCATCATCCACACACACACACACACACACACACACACACACACACACACACACACACTCACAACATACTCTATCATATTATCATGCTCACACACACACACACACACACACACACACACACACACACACACACACACACACACACATACACTCACACACACTCACAACATACTCTATCATATTATCATGGCTCCCCCAGGTTTAACTCTAAAAGTTGAGCCCATTCACAGTATATATATATCTCCACCCCCCCCACTCGCCCACTCATAGCCTACCCATTCTATCCTTATTTTTCCATATATAACCACACACACACACACACACACACACACACACACACACACACACACACACACACACACACACATCCCAACGTGGGATGTGCCTGGGGAGAGGGGGCATGAGGAAATCCTTATATAATCTGGCATTCCGCCCTAAAACTTCCATTTTCTAAATAATTTTTGGAGTTATAGGTTAAAATTACATAGTAACGAGAACCCGCAAAACATCAGCAAAGCACACGGGAAGTCATAGAAGCTGCCACACAATAACAGTAAAGGAGTTAAGCTAAACCATTAGCACAATTCCACTCACATCTTACACAATGCAAACTGCCATTCTAAATATAATATACTATACCTATATTACTTTTTAGAATGTTATATTAAAAAACTAACAATAAAACGGAGTTGAAACGTATCAGTGTTGGAAACTTTTTTCTTTGTTTGTTTTTTTGCTTTTTGTTCTTGTTGGCAGATGAAGAGGACAGAGTGAAGCACCAAAAATGAAGAGGTGGATTTCGGCCTTATGAAATGAAAAAAAAAAGAGAACAGTAAGAAAGAAGAAAAAAAATCACCGAGAGAGTACTGGAAAGGGCTGCATACAGAACATCATATTAGGTCTAGTGGAGAGAGTACTGAAAGGCTAGCCCGCAGAAACATCATATTAGGTCTAGTGGAGAGAGTACTGAAAGGCTAGCCCGCAGAACATCATATTAGGTCTAGTGGAGAGAGTACTGAAAGGCTAGCCCGCAGAACATCATATTAGGTCTAGTGGAGAGAGTACTGGAAAGGCTTGCATACAGAACATCATATTAGGTCTAGTGGAGAGAGTACTGAAAGGCTAGCCCGCAGAACATCATATTAGGTCTAGTGGAGAGAGTACTGAAAGGCTAGCCTGCAGAACATCATATTAGGTCTAGTGGAGAGAGTACTGGAAAGGCTTGCATACAGAACATCATATTAGGTCTAGTGGAGAGTACTGAAAGGCTAGCCTGCAGAACATCATATTAGGTCTAGTGGCGAGAGTACTGAAAGGCTGGCCTGCAGAACATCATATTAGGTCTAGTGGAGAGAGTACTGGAAAGACTGTCTACAGAACATCATATTAGATCTAGTGGAGGGAGTACTGGAAAGACTGGTCCATAGAACATCATATCAGGTCTATTGCAGGGAGTACTGAAAGGCTAGCCTGCAGAACATCATATTAGGTCTAGTGGCGAGAGTACTGAAAGGCTGGCCTGCAGAACATCATATTACGTCTAGTGGAGAGAGTACCGGAAAGACTGGTCTACAGAACATCATATTAGGTCTAGTGCAGGGAGTACTGGAAAGGTTGTCTACAGAACATTAGGTCTAGTGGAGAGAGTACTGGAGAGACTAGCACACAAGTCATCAAACTAGTGGATGAGGGGAGGAAAACGTTTTCCTGTGCAGGCCCCAGACCGGTCAGTTGGATCCTTTCGCTGTTTTGGTGAGTGCACTTCCACTCAACCACTCGTCACTCATTGCAGAAGACGTTCGTTAAAATTTGAGTTTTACTTTGCATCTTCCTACTCTTTTTCATGTCTGGATATTGAGATGCTTGCCACCAGCTAACATATTACTAGTGTGCATGAGTAGTCGGTGCCAGTGTGGAGAGATCAGTCATCTCATGCCGACTTCTCTTGCCTCAGTGCGAGCTAAAAGGGAGGGCGCATGACATCTCTTTGTTTTTCCTACACTCCCGAAAATTATGAAGATTGTATGGCCATACAAATCCAGTTTTTTTTTTCATATTGTATTGCCATGCAAACCCAGTCTCAGGTGTTTTTTTTTTTTCAACGAATATCGCTCCAATCTTCAGTCACAAAATGTCATTTGATACTTTGACTACACCACAGATATTACCGATAGAACCAGACATGGATCAGAGTCTAATATCTATTATCATTGCAAAACATTAAGCAGAAGCTGAGTCAAATGCAGGAGCAGTAAGAGCTAACAAGGTTCCTCCTGTTTTTCCTTTTAAGAAAACTTTTTCCGCTCAGCTAGTCTAAACTTTGTTTTGTCGCATCAATGCATTTATCTGTTTAAATACTTTGTTTTTACGTGCTCTCTGCAGACCACTCTTCTGCTGTTGATCTTTGTATTAGGTGTGTCCTGCTGATCAGTTGATAGTTTGTATACAATAAGCCATAAAGTAGTCTATACCCTTTACTATAACATCCAGAATCACTTCCAGCCGACGTTGGAAAAGCGTTGCACGTTACGACGACATTTTTGTTTCGATGGAAAGTTCTTGTGATAATTCCAGGTTTTCTTCAGACGATGCTTATGATAAACACAAAGATATTATAGTCGATTTTGCAGGAAGATGATTTTGTTGCGCTGTTGTAGGATCTGTGCATCTGTAGGCTTTGAATGAGTCATGGTCTTTAGAGCCGGATGTACGATCCAGTATATGCAAACGTACACCACAGCTACAGAATATAACAAAATACAAGAACTGGAAATAGAGAGAGAGAGAAAAAAAAACAGATAATCAAAATTTAAAACTTGACACGGCCCTGATACACAATGTCTTTACACCAAACTGCCAGCGTCGATCTGCCTTTAAAAAAAAAAAAACACTCTTGGTTTACGTCCACCAAAACCAACTATTTTAATTTGAGTAGGCCTTTCAGGTTTCACCAAATAAGCCAGTTTTTTCTGCCTTTCACGAGGTTAACTGAGAATTTTGTTTACTTGCTTTAAGTGACATGAAATGTATATTAAAAGATCTCAATGCTTACAAAAAATATGATTAATATGAACACATAAAAAGATAGTAATGTTTCAGTTGTCACTTGAAGAGAATAACATATTCAACTCCACAGTAATCACATATAAATCGTAATAGCATCAATTAAAAAAAAACACAATAATTATGTACGTGCCAAGGAATAAGGGCTATGGCCAACATGAAGCATTTCCTAAAGAAATCTGAGCGGTTGGATACTATACAAGCACTGCGTTCTTCATTTTGTATCGACGCTGTTGTTTTTTACAACTGTCATAACAGTCATTTGTTGATGGCTTTTATTCAAATTACACACACACACACACACACACACACACACACACACACACACACACACACACACACGCACGCACGCACGCACGCAGGTCTTGTCGATTGTCAGAACAAAAGCTGGTTTCATGGGATACTGAAGCCGTCGGAACTGGAATGGCAGGGGTGGGTCCGTGGGTTCCAGAGGAATTGTGGGAGCAGCAGCACCGGTTCACCTTTGTAGGGGCACAGGATATTTTCGCTTCTACAACGTTCCTGTGCAGTCTGGTGATGACACATCGGGCGCCATTGGTCACCTTGGGCGGGTCCAGAGCGGAGAATGATGATGGGAACTCCAGATTTTGGCAACATTTCATGCGGTGGAAGTCCAGAAAAATCTCAATGGGTTCAGGAGTTCTTGCGGATAACGATCTCTGGCCAGTTGGGGTTGCACGTCATGGTGATGAAATGATCAGCACAGCCGTACCTGCGTACGTAGGCCATGGCGTCACTTTGCTTCTCGTGCATGTAGCGTGGACCACCAGTAAACGATGAAGACAGCACCATTCTCTGTCCCACGCTTTGCGGGTCCCCATCTTTGGCAAAGACAGCGTCACGCAGTTCCTAGTAGCTATCGGCTCGCAGAGACTGTTGCTCTCTTCTGATGTACTTGAGCTGCTCTGTCTCCATTTTGCAGTACCAGTCCACCAGAAGCTGCTGGAACAACGTGCCGTACTTCAAGACGTGGTCTTCTGGGCGGACTTGGATATGGAAGAATAGTACTGCTGTTGCATAATCTTTCTGCAGTAAGATAAACACTGTACCCACCCAGAGACAAAAACTCTACTAATAATTGTTTTAAATATATTTGATTAAAATATATATATATATACATATTATATATAATATATATGTATACAACTACCTTACCTGCTGGCACTCAGGGAGGATGTCATGTGCTGACGAAGGCAAATAAAGCCGAAAATTTCATTTACAACCACGACAGCTTGTTGTCCTTGTGTCTTTTTTCTTTTGGATATATATATATATATATATATATATATATATATATTACATATCTTATCTTACTTTCGGCTCGTATAAGTTGTTTATCATTGTTCAGCGTTCAAAATTGCACCTGTATATCGAATTTCATGAAGTAAGTCTAAATTTAGAAATTAACCTCTTTAACGGTCAATTTTAGTTTCTGTTAATATTAGTTGTCTATCATTGATCAGCGTGTAAAACTGCACCTGTATACCAAATTTCATCACGAACGGTCTAAACTTAGAAAATAACGGTTCTGAACGGTTTTTTAACGGTCAATTTTAAGTTTCCGTTCGTGTAAGTTGTATATCATTGTTCAGCGTGTAAAACTGCATCTGTATACCGAATTTCATCAAGAACGGTCTAAATTTATATAATAACGGTTTTATCGGTCAATTTTAAGTTTCGCTTCGTGTAAGTTGTATATCATTGTTCAGCATTTAAAACTACACCTGTATACCAAATTTCATCAAGAACGGCCTAAATGTAGAAAAATAACGCTTTTTAACGGTGATAAATAACGGTCATAAAAACTATCGAATGACCCTATGTTATCCACAGTATGTCTCTCTAGACTCATGCCAAGTTTGGTGGCAATCCGACGACTCCCTTTGCCGCCAAAATCAGAAAAATTTGTATTTTAAATCGTTTTTAGGGGGATACGTGTTGTAAACGGTTTTTAACGGTCATAACTAACTGTCGTAGAAACTATCCAATGACCCTATGTTACTTGGGAGATGTCCCTCTAGGTTCGTGCTAAGTTTGGTGACGATCCGTCGATTCTCCTGGCCGCCAACTTCAGCCTGACAGACAGACACACACACACACACACACACACACACACACACACACACACACACACACACAGAGACACACACAGCTCACTTATTATACAGCTGATAGTGTCTCTTTGACCTTTCACCTCGACATTGTCTTTCTTCCTTTTCAATTCAGTAATGTCTGCGAAAGATGGAAATTAAAGCACGTCTAGCGTGTCTTTTCGATGATTCTCATATGTTCTACCTCTTCATTGTTTTTTTCAGTTCAGTAAATTCAGTAACTGGGTTTTTCTATATGTATTTGAACAGTTTGATTTCAAAGTGAGACTGCTCTCCATAACCCGTATGTATCGATCGGTATTGTGCTGAGTCTCACAATCTTTAGTATTATCGCTGCTTGTAATCACCAATTAGTCAGTTATTCAAATTACGTCACGAAACGGCGGTATGTTAGATGATTATGTTAAGTCGAATAATTAGAAAATTGAAAATTTGCGTTGATTATATAAGAACGGTTCACTAAAATACCTAGTGGGAATAATGATGATTTCACAGTAGTGAAGATAGTGGTGTGAATCTTCCTGTCCTATCTGTTGTTAGTTGTGAGTAGATCCATAGCCATAAGTCTGGGGGTGCAGGAGTTGAAGTCAGCCATGTGAACCCAGCTGGTAATTATGTGGCTTAAAGGCACCATCCTATGTAAGTGCAGATTTCAATGTCCTCATAACATCCTCAAAACCTGTTCATGTTTGGTTCACGAGAGCCGATTTATGTGTGACCCACAGTTTTACTCAGCAGCACGTTATTAATATTTCTACTTACTGCTTTACATGCAATTTGCCGGTGAAATGTCAAAACAAAATACAAATCTGAAGTACCAGCACCATTTGAACTTGTCATGAACTCATCAACATCGGGATACGTGACACTAGACAGCAACAGAATCCATAACGAGACTGGTCCATGGTGGAAGGACATACACTTGCCAACCAGACACGTCCTTATGATCAGTTTCTACCTTCGTGAACCTCGGGTAAGCGTCCGTATGTATCGCTACACCAAAACGTATGGTGATGTCGTTGATTCTGTTGTACAGAAAACAGAAACCAGAGCATGGTGTTCGTGTGATGTTGAGAGTCACTTCGCTCATATTTATCATTTAATGATACCGAACTCGGTATTGAAGTTTCCATGAAAGATCAAGTTTGTTCTGGATACACATTCAGTAAATATTTTCACTTCAGGTTTTTCTTTTCTTTCTTTCCTGAACATAAAAAACCCCAAATGCTGTCAAGCGGATTTGTGAACTGTTTCAGTGGAACACTATCCCAGCTTCCGGCACCACGTGACTTGTAACCTGAAGACAGAGTGTGACGACGGACGGGATGAAACAGAGCACTGCCCCTTCAGCAGCGCTGACTGTCAGGGCCTGGTAGCGTTATGTGATCGATGTTACAACATTGTTGCACGCGTGCCTGGCTTTTCCAGGCAAAAAAGAAATTGGGACAATGAAGGTGAAAAACATTGCAATTTACTAGGGGGGATATTAAGATATCCTACATGTGTGCTTCAAACCATGTGTTGCGCTCAATTACAAATCAAAAGATTTTGGAGTGGTGTGGTGTTTACTGTCGCTGGTCTGAATACAAACGGGTTTTCAGTTCCAGCGATGTATGGACATAGCATGTATAGTAACGAGCAAATTGTCTTCCATCATTCGTTTGGATATGGGACTGTTTTTTAGCGGTGGGGAAACACACAGCATTTTATCAAATCTACAGTTGATGACAGCTACAAGATATAGTCCCTATAGAAGGGATATTGGGGCAGTTTGTGAAATGCGAGCAAATATTACCAAGAAAAACTATGTGGATGTAAAAAAAAAATTTCTTCTGCGAACATCGTTTCATCGTTGTCTAAGAGACAATACTTTGTTACAATGTGTCACAATGGTCATGTGATACACAAATATCTCTCAAGTGGTTCGACCCAAGGTAACACGTGTCATGAACAGTTTACACTCAACTGTCCCATTTCAGTCAAACATCAAACATTGATACATCCAGTTCTACAAATTGTCGTTCTACAGTTCTTTCTTTCTGCATTTTCATGCAGTGATGAGGCAACGATCGTGTCGTATGCTTTAGTATGTGGTTTACGGCTGACTGTCAGGATTCCAGAGATGAGTTTTTCTGTAAGCATCCACCATGTATATTCACATTTTTTACCTGCCGAAATGGTCAGTGCATATCCCACGAGAATGTATGTGATCATATGCCTCACTGTGTAGATAAATCAGATGAAACAAAATGTGACTCGTCCGAGGAAATATATATTCTAGTGGACATATTCCATCTCCTGTCTTGATCAATTTTAATGGATATTCACAGTTCAAAGCAAAACCAATGAAAATGAATGACTCGTGTCCTGACAGTCACTACCGTTGTCCCAGTCCGTTGAACGACTGTCTGCCCATCTACACACAATGCAATGGGATGTATGATTGCATAGAACAGGAGGACGAAGAGGGATGTGAGGAGAGGACATGTCCAGGACTTCTCCCCTGCAGGTTTTCACGTTTATGTGTACACAGTGACCACGTATGTGATGGATTCCATCACTGTCCAACGCATGATGATGAACTGTGGTGCAGACTCGTCTGTCCTGTAGGTTGTCTCTGTGAAGCCCACACTGTACTGTGTTTTCAGCCCTTCAATGTGGAACACGTTCCTCAGGTCCGTTTCTCTGGATGCCTCCGGTTCGGGCTTGACACCGTCTGATGTGAGCAGTGCTTTGTATCTCATTCACCTGGTTCTTTCCAAGTGTTCTCTGTCGGTACTTCCAGAAATGAAATGGCTAAATTTGAAGTTTCTCGACCTTTAGCAGGAACAAACTGCATCGTATAAACATGTCTTGTTTCCTAGACTTGAAAAACCTTCAATTATTGTCTCTGTCTAACAATTCTGTCACGTCTCTCTACGCCGATGTTTCTGCTGCTATTGTACAGACAGCGCTGTCATCAATAGACCTGTCACATACTCCACTGACAATATTTGACTCTTTTACACTTCAGATCTTTTCTCGCCTACAGAGACTCAATTTAACCTATACGTCTATTCATACCATCAGCCCTAATGGTTTTCAGTACATTTCACATCTCACAGCCCTTCACATTGATAACAGTCCTTTTAAAAACTTTTCCACGGGATATATTCAAAGATCTTTACCATTTACGCTTCATTTCATCTCAGAACTATAAGCTATGCTGTAAAGAAACACTCCCCAGAGACTTTGATGCCTCATCTTGTTATGCCCCCAGTGATGAAATTCATCGTGTAAAGATTTATTGGAATCATGGACCTACCGTGGATTTCTGTGGCTGATAGCGTGTCTGGCTCTGTCTGGTAATATGTTTTGTATCTGTACACGTTTACTTGCCAGAAGCATGACCTCTTCCAGTGGATTCAGTGTGTTTGTCACCAGCTTGACAATGGCTGACTCTCTGATGGGTGTGTACATGTCTGTTATAGGCGCAGCTGATGAACAGTATCGCGGCCGGTATCTCCATTATGATGACATATGGAAAAACAGCGTGAGCTGTAAGGTGGCTGGTTTTCTGTCTCTGTTGTCCTGTGAAGTGTCGGCCCTGATCATCTGTTTGATCACGTTAGAGATCGTTTTGTGGTCATCTGCTTTCCATTCAGCACCTTGCGATTTGGGAAACTGTCAGCAGCGATGGTTTGTCTGTTAGTCTGGCTGACTGGCTGGTTTCTGGCCTTAGTGCCTTTGCTCCAGTGACATCGCACTGGGAGTTTTACAGCCAGACAGGCATCTGTATTCCACTGCCAGTGACCAGGCAAGATTTCAAAGGAAAGATGTATTCTTTCAGCGTATTAATTGTCCTAAACTTTATTCTGTTTTTATTCATTTCTGTGGGTCAGGCATTAATATATTGGTCAATACAAAGCAATACTTTTAAGACCAACTCGACGAAAGTGTCACGTGACATGACCATAGCTCAACGATTGATCACTATTGCTGTGACTGATTTCATGTGCTGGTTTCCCATTGGGCTTTGTGGAATGTTGGCATTGGTCGGTATAGCTATTCCTGGACATGTGAACGTGGCTTTGGCAATATTTGTACTGCCTTTAAACTCTGCCATTAATCCTTTTATGTATACAGTAAACACGTTGGTCGAAAAACAGAAGAAAGCCAACGAACGTAAGTTTTTACAGTGGTTGGAGGCCCATGGTGATTTGATATCTGATAAACAAACATCATGATAGATGAAGTCACTAAAATGTGTAAATGTTATATTGTTTTCCATTTATCTTCTCATCCTAACCCACGAATGTCTGATTTCATAGATTTCTTGAAAACAAGACATTCAATTGTCAAAATAATCAGTCAAACAACTCGATGTTTTGAAGAGAGGGAGATGGAGAGAGAGAGAGAGAGAGAGAGAGAGAGAGAGAGAGAGAGAGAGAGAGAGAGAGAGAGAGAGAGAGAGAGAGAGAGAGAAATGATAATGATGGTGACGATAATGATGATAGCGATCATGATTCTTTATTTCACTATAGCAGGCCTGCTCCATACAACGAAAAATAAAACATTGAAGCTTCACGGCAGGAAATGGGGACCGTGTTAAGCTGTGTGTTGACGCCCAGCTCACGCATTTCAAAGGCACGTATTCCTTGCAGTGATTTCATGCTTTACACGCTTAAAATTGCTTAAAGACAAGCCTATAAAAATGTTCAGATTGGTCAACAGCCAGACTTGTTTAGAGTAAGTAATTCTCGATTATGGTTGAAGAATAAGCTTTATGTCCAATCTACTTCGACATTTTCATCAGCGGTCAGCACACTACACTTAACTATCAAGCAGTCCTCCCTCCTTCTCCCTCGTCCTGACCCTCCCCAACCCCTATCTTACCTGCCTATCCTTTAACTGACCCTGTTACAATCTTCACTGCATCTTCTAAGCTTCTTATAGCGAAATAATCAAAATGGAATCTATAACATATACTAGTATATTTATACAGATATAGACATAGAGCTGGTGAGGCCTCCGACCTAATGTTACCCCGTTACCACACACACACACACACACCTACACGCGCGCGCGCGCGCGCACACACACCACACGCACGCACTCATGCACGCAAGCATGTTTCTGAGATTTTTTGACAATAAAAAAAGAACTTTAAAAGTCACATCCAACACTTAAAAACTGCTAGTCAGAAAGCACTGAACATTGTGAGAGTTGCGGCACACACGGATTAGGGTGCTGATAAGAAAACGTCTCCATCTCTACTGAGGTCTAATACGCTCTAAACTGGACTATGCATGTGTAGTCAACGGCTCGGCCAGACCTTCGTACCTGAAAGATCTACATCCCATTCACCATGAAGGGCTTCGACTCTGTCTGGGTGCTTTCCGCACCACCCCTGTTTATAGTCTGTATACTGGGGCAGGAGAACCGTCCCTCTCCAACCGTTGGCTAAAACTTATCTGAAATTACTGTTTGATTCTCTCTTCTGAACCCCCAAACCCTGCATATGACCGTGTTTTTGACCCCGAGTTCCATAAGAAATTCGATGACCACCCCACTTCTATTCTACCCTTGGGAACTCGTACTTTTCCCCATTTGAATGGTGCAGATACAGACCTTGGCGTAGTTTCTGATTTGTCCAAGTTTTCTGATGACCCACTATGGACTTTCTTCACTTTAGAGACCCGGTTCGATTTGACCTCGTACCGTCCAGATACCACTAGCTCCTTGGCGTACAAGTCCTTTTTTCAAAGTTTCACACAGTCGGTTCCAAAATCTGAGAAGGGGGTTGTCCTCTGCTGTGCATTGCTAAACAGACCCATTTCAGAGATGTTCTAAACACATTTTCTCTGACAGCCCCATCTACACTGTTGAGTTGACAGCCTTGGTCCTGGGTCTTGAAATGGCCTCTAAATCGAAACATAAAGATTTCCTCATTTTGTTGGACTGCCTTTCTGCTTTGGAGGCCATTGCCAGCCGTAAAATCAAGCACACTTAACTGTTGAAGTTATTGGAACTGTACACCCCCTCTGAAATCAGATGGGTAATAACATTGTTCTTGCTTGGGTTTCCAGCCCTGTGGGCATTCGAGGCAACAAGGTGGTTGATGAATTTGCCAAACGTGCCACACAAAGAAAGAGTTAAGCAGATTGTTTCTCTCTCACACTGATCTGAAACTCAAAGCCCAGAAATATGTCAAAGACCTCTGGCAAGAGGAATGGAACTCACAGACACGTAACAAAGTTTTTAGAATATGTCCAAACTTGAAAGAGTTGTAACCATGTCCCCAATAATCTTGTGCCGTTTGCATACATGCCACTCCTTTTGCACCCATTCTTATCTTTCAAAAGGTGAAGAAGCTCCAGAATGCATTCTATGTCATGTAACACTCATAGTGAAACATAATCTTTTAGAGTGTTGGGACTGGAATGATGTGAGACATAAACACTTTACTGTAGTCTCCATGAAAACCTTGTTCAGAGATGTCTAACCAGATGTGATCTTTGAATTTCTGAAAGTGTTTAACATTTTTCACTTTGCAACTAGATCATTTTTCAACTGATTTAAGATTTTATGGAAGATAGATTTTTAACGAAGTTCCAGTGTGTTTTAAGAAGGTATCGTAAAGGGTTGTGAGGATGATTTTTTTTTTAAAAAAAAATGGCTTGAGTTGACTTCAATGCGGTGACAGCCCTGATATGGCCCTTTGTGGTTGGCTGGGCTATAAGCCACATTAGCTTATCTTACACATTTCCAAGATACGGTTGACCAGAATTATTCTTATGTATGTTCGTCCATAAAGCTCATTCTGACAAACGACATGGCGCGAATATTTTCAGCCGCATCAAACGTCTCTTTCCACCAGAACTGCCTGCATTTTTCGTCTCATACATTACAGCATTACAGCATTGCCAAGAAAAAAAACAAAACAAAGCTGCTGAGAAATGAAAAACCACATTTTGCATCTGAGTCAGTTCATAAGCCAGCCAACAATAAATTTCCACTCCATCTCAGTGGAAAGATTCAATGCTATCAAAAGATGGAGAGGAGGCAGGAGTGTGTATCTCGCCTCGTTTTGTTTGCCTTTGACGGAGTCCCGTTTGCTCGTGTGGGTAGTAGTACCCTACCGGTGAGAGAAGAGTTCAGCTGACTGGTGTGCCTTGTCAGGCAGCCACGCACGTCAGCTTCTTTCTGTCTGCTGATCAACGAGGACGGCCTATTGCCTCAACGTAACCTTTTCAGGCACGTGAACCATCGTGTGTCTGTGTGTGTGTGTGGCTTAGACTTGACAATTTGTGACTATCAGTGATGAAGTGTGATGGACAGTCAGCCTATTGCATGAACAGGTGACAGGCAGGGAGTCAATCAGACCAACACGAAATGGTAAATGCTTTTGGTACGTGCAGCCATGGCTCCGAAGGCAGAAGACGAAGTTCAAGAGGGGAGGGACAGAGCCACGCATGTCTTGTTTGTCTGAGCTAGTGCTATCATCTCCTTTTCCGATAGAGTTTACTATTTTCTCTGGTCAATCAGTTATCTCCTGATATCTTAGCTCTTTGTCATATTGACGAATAATATTAAACCTATCAGGAAACTGTACTGTATACAGCTTACAGCTGACCACCAAAGATCACTCTGCCTATAAAGAATGTGCAACTGTCGCCAGCCACCGTGGCGTAGTGATTAGCACCATGGACTTCCGGCTGGAAGGTCAAGGGTTCTATTCCCATCTGAGTCATTTACTTGTAGGGTTTTCTGCTGTTGTAGACTCTGAACCAAAGTTGAGTTCGCTATGGTCTGGCTCGGGAAGACTGGGGCCACACGACCAAGTTCCATCCACTTAGTGGAAGAGTCCCTGAGATTGTTGCTCAAACTCCTGACCACCACTGTAGTGTTGTGTCTCTCAAGCCTGGTTGACGCCAGAATATATTGATAATAATAATAGTAATAATAGAAACGACAATAATAATAATATAATAATAATAATAATGTATTGATTTTATATGGCGCAATTCTTGGGATCAACTCATTGCACTCAACACACACACTCAAACACTCGCACTGACACACACACACACACACACACACACACACACACACACACACACACACACACACACACACACACACACACACACACACACACACACACACAGAGGCGCACTTATCAAATCGTCGATTCAAGCGTAAACAATACAGTTTTGCATGCAGTACATAAAAACTCAGGTCAGAATAATAGACACAGTATTTAGATATTGTGGTTGAAGAAGGCTTTCCTAAAGAAGTATGTTTTTAACTCTGACTGGAATTTAGATAATGTGGGCAGGTCACGTGAGCTGTCAGGAAGAGAATTCCAAAGAGTGGGCGCACTAAAGCTAAATGCTCTCTCACCGACTGTCTTTAACGAGCGCCTAGGAATTTTCAGAAGTTTTTGAGAAGATGAGCGAAGAGACCGAGAAGTTTGACAGGTGGACAGAGAAGCAAAAAGAAACTGTGGGAGTGTCCCATCAAAGTAACGATAGGCAAAAACTGCGATTTTGAACTGCCATCAATATTTATGGGAAGCCAGTGCAGTTCATGTAACAAAGGTGTAATATGCTCATTTTTACACTTTTTGAGAACAAGCCGAGCTGCACTGTTTTGCACTCTTTGTAATCGTGCAAGCTGTTCTGAAGGAAGTCCTACTAACACAGAGTTACAGTAGTAATATATTATAAACGTAAGCGTAAAGTAACACCTGTCATGCAGTCTCAAACGGTAGTGCGTAACATTTAGAACGAAAAGGGGTGTGTTACGGCCAAAGACGCAGAGAACAGGTTACATGACAAAACACAATGCATTTTGACCTCTTGGGTCTTCTCAGGCAAAAAAAAAGAACATTTATGACAGCGAAAGCGAAGAAGGAGAAACCACTTATCTTCTTATTTTCGGCGAAAAATGGCTGTTGTGGCCTATCAACCAGCATTAAAATGCGTCAGATTCCACGGCCCTTAACGCCCTGCTCTTATGGTGACATCAGTTTCGATTTCTTCTCCACGTCTATGCCCTTGGAGAGATATTGTTGGAGTCAGCGGTATCATCACGTTTATGGCGACTATTGTTGAAAGATTGCTGAAAAGCCCTCCAAAGGGAAAGCTCACCTATACTGGCTCCATGACCACGCAGTTGTTGTCCTCAGTAGGGGGCTTATACGTGGTGTTGTGCATATGTTGGATCAGAACAGGCATCGCTGAATACCACCAAATATGACTCGGTAGCAGTGCAGTTTGTCCTCAGGTGGATTGCCTCTAGATGTTCCAGAATGGGAATATCTGAAGACCCTCTGCTGTCAAGCTGTCTCTAGAGGTTCTTCCTACTACTAGATACTGCGTCTTTTAGGTGACGTCATGTAGTCATTTTTTTGTTTTAGCTTTGGCTCACGGCGATGCCTGATCATACTGTAAACGTGACTACTACATATGCCACAAGAGAGGTACAAACTCGAGGAATATTCGCCGCACGAGGATGGATGACGGGTGTGTGGCACACATGGAGAAGCAGAAGGTCGTACAGATTCAATTTCACACACACACACGCACGCACGCACGCATGCACGCACGCACGCACGCACGCACGCACGCACGCACGTACACACACACACACACACACACACACACACACACACACACACACACACACACACACACACACACTTACCCGCGCGCACACACACACACACACCGCAAATGGAAAAACCAAAAGATGAGTTCACTTATTCACTCTGTTGACACACGCGAGTCAAAGGTATAGTAACATCTGGTTATGACATCTAACTTTTGATACAGCATTGTGAATAAAGCATCGGATAAGTATGACACCTAAATTTAAGTACAGCATTGTGAATAGAGCATCAAACAAGTATCCGTTCTTTTATTAAAAAAAAAAGCTAGAAACAAGTAAAGGATAAAAGTTTGAAAAATCATCTGACTAACACAAGAAACTACCACAACATGAAAGCCCACAAGCAATCATCCACCACACCCTCATCCCTTGTCCCCCTTCAAAGAGCGAATAAAGGATAAGGTACACTGCCACATAGGTACCAAGACATGAAGACAATATGCATTTGCATAAAGAAGAAGCGATGTCATCTCTGGTGTCCATGGAGACGTCTCCCGAGATCTTGGTCTCCAGTCCTTCACAGCTCGTGGATTCACTCGGGATGAGACAGTCACAGTCAGCGGTCAGGGGTAACCCTGTCAGCTGAGTCAGTCAGGGGTAACCCTGTCAGCTGAGACAGTCAGCGGTAACCCTGTCAGCTGTGACAGTCAGCGGTAACCCTGTCAGCTGAGACAGTCAGCGGTAACCCTGTCAGCTGACAGTCAGTCAGCTGAGTCAGTCAGGGTAAACCCTGTCAGCTGAGTCAGTCAGGGGTAACCCTGTCAGCTGAGACAGTCAGCGGTAACCCTGTCAGCTGTGACAGTCATTCAAAGTTAAAATAGGTACAGTTGCCATGACCATTTTCATTTACTTCCTAATTTGTTCTAAGCACATATTGTTCAGACAGTGATGGCCCATGTAGACAGATCTCTTTTATACACAATGTTTGCACATACTGAATGTAGTCTAGTATGTCCTGCGCTGATGTTGATTTGGTTAAAGGATGCTGAAGAAAGAGCATGGTCAGTCTACAACACAAAAACAGAACAACGCAGTTCAGGGGTGAAATAATACTGGATCCTCCATCAACTGCTGGAAAAGGCCAAACATCATTCCGTAGTATTGTGTTCCAATAATACACAGAAGTCAAAGTCAATGAGACAGACGCTGAAAACTTACAGTATGCATGAAGATGTCCTTATGTGCAGTTGTCGGATGCTAACGACGATTACAAGAAGTGGTGTTGCTACGCTCTATCTGCATTATTTGGTTTTGTGTGTTTAGCAAACCTACCGGAACTCTTTTGGCTCATTACCTGTATTTCATTGTTTTCCAGATATTTGTTTGGAGAGACAGAAGCCCTCAGGTACATTACTTATTTTTCTCTTTCTGTAGTATCTGGGTAACATTATTTACTTCAGTTGTCCTCAGAGTAAACTCTTGTGCAACGATGAGTCCATGACAGCGTTTATGCACGAGAGTGGGTCAGATCACTCACCCATCTCCTTACTTGAAAATAAGTTACATGTACTCAACCCACCCCATGACAGTGTGAGAAGCTTAGTTCATGAGGCATGGCGGTAGCTGAGCCCAGGGAAAGCTGAGCGTCTTCCTCTCGCCACATCTGCGTTATGGTCTTGACCTGAGTGTAGAACTGGATGCCCTGTGACACAGATCCCATTACATCAGTCAATCAGCTCTCTGTTGACAGATCGAAGAAACACACAAAAACTGCCTATAAGGAAACGAAATACTTAAATTCTTCTTGGAAATAATGTCTAGAAAGATTATCGCAAAAACCGCACACCGTATGAAAAACTTCGATATGCAAAAACCAACACGCTTGAAAAACATCACTTGGTAAACATACTGCAATACACTGTAGTACATCATGCTGTCAAGTATTGGACTCCTGTCAGAGTATACCCGCTTTTGCTTTCTAAGCTACCTTTCCCGTTTCGGTCCTCTCCATATGCATTAGAAATGCTTTTTGTGTTGATTTGGTGTCAGTTTTTCTAACATAATGGTTTCTAGCGTTTGACCATAGCCACTTTGCAATCTAACAATACAGTTCCAGAACAGAAAGTTTGATCCGATAAAAAAAGAAAATAAACACAACAAACACGCCCTGCGTGATTTTAGTAACATATGACAGACACATCTTACACACGTCAAGCATCATTCTGTTGTAAGTTTCACCAAAAACTGTGTACTCCACGATCTCTTGGAGAATTGTCCAATGTGTCTCAGCCTGACTTCAGTGATATGAATCACAGAGAGGACCCACGGCTGACGTTAGATGCCTTACTAATGTGCAGTATTCCCAAACACTTTAGAAAAGAAAAAAGAAACACCTGAAGGTGCTAGGGAGGACCCAGAGAAACACTGTCTTCACCTGCCTTTAGAGCAGTCCTGTACCACCCTCGGAGGCCTGCGCTGTGTTGACAATGGGTACAGGCACGCGCAGGACACTCCATTAAGATAGCAAGGGCATAACTGCTCCTGAACATAGGTAAATCAGACTACAGGATGCAACTCATAACAGCCTTGAAGTAGCATCGCCGATGGGTATACCAGCCCGTATTTCATGACTGCAAACCCACCTGCAAGAACACCACCCTCCAGCTGTCGAGCACACCCCAAAGACCCAACCACCCCTGCCCACGGACAGATGAAGACAGTGCCACTCCAGACACAGCCAAGCTTTCGCATACGGTCTTATGTGCCTCAAGAGAGAATCCAAGTTGTAGTCTTTCCCACTGTCAACCGGACTTTCCCTGTGGTCAGTGGGTCTTTCCTCACCGTCACTGGACCTTTCTCCAGGGTCAGCCTTACTGATGTACAGTATTCCCAACACTTTAAAATGTATACTGAGGATTCAGTGTTTGAAATCAGGGACGGTGGTATATTGTTTTTTATGCTAGGTTTCATAACAGAAAGGTGTGTCTTCTAGGTAAAAGATGTAATCTATACTTGTCACCAACACGTACATGAGGAAGCTCTTGGAAAACATGACGAGCCACCATGCAAATATTCATCGGGGTTTCCAAGGCGTTTATGAATTCCTATACTAAGAAGATTTAAAATGCATTACACGCTGAAAATTGCGGAAACAAGCTTAATTTCTATTTTAAGGAATTGAAAAAAAAAGTTTGAGTACAAATGGAGATGGCTAGAAATGTTAGTGTCCGCCCACACCTGTCCATTGTTCCCTTAAAGCATCCGTCTTATGAATATAATGGAACGACAGGTGTATTAGATATAATGTTAGTCTACAATCTTAACAGTATAAAGAGAAGGAATAAAAACATTGAAACCTCTTGTAGATCTGAAAAAAAAGAATACATGCATGGCGATCACTCTTTGGATGTAATGTATCTCAAGGAATTGGTTAGGATCTCCGAATTTTCAATGCACGTGTGACAGGGATAGGACTAATTTCAATCCTATGTTAGATAAAAACGGACACGGCCCCGTGGTTATTCTGAAAATGTGATTTGCCTCGAATTATTTTGTCAGTTTCATTGAGTTTCCGACAAAGGTGTGTCAGGCATAGAACTGATTTTACATCTTACACACACACAAATATATATATATATATATATATATATATATATATATATCAGAAGAACTTGGAAAACACAAAACAACAAGTAGGCTGTACTTTCCCAATATTTCGGTCCGCCGTTGGGCCTTCCTCTGGGGAATTTTTTTTTTTTTTTTTTTTACTGGCAAGGAAGCAGTCACACCTAAACATTCTATAAAATAAAAAATGTGAAAATCGTTCACTTAACAAACGTTCGAATCTTATACCCCACTCTTTCTTCCCCCCCCCCCCCCTCCCCCCCCCCCCATGCCTAAACACAACTCCGCTCTTTCCCCCCACCCCCTCAACCTGTTATGCCTAAACACAACTCCGTCCCCCCCCCCCACATGTGTGCGCAGTCAATGCTTCACTTGCCATTCTATCCCCATATCTATATGTATCGCCTGCTCCGAGCCCTTTCGTCCGCTGGATCGGACTCGTCAAATGTTCCCCCGCTCCCCCAAGCCACTCCCCTTCCACAGTGTGCCAGTCAATGTTTCCCTTGCCATGTGTGCGCATATCTACATGTATCGCCAGCTCATTCTATATGTATCGCCATATCTACACCTTTATGTATCGCCAGCTCATATCTATATGTATCGCCAGCTCCGAGACCTTTATGTATCGCCAGCTCATATCTATATGTATCGCCAGCTCCGACCTTTATGTATCGCTCATATCTATATGTATCGCCAGCTCCGAGGCCTTTCGTCCGCTGGATCGGACTCATCAAGTAGATACGGCTGATTGTGTCTGTGCTCTTGGCGTCAGATAGAGACACACCACAGTCCATAATTCTGTGGTGTTCCGACCGCCAAGGGTTCGAAAACGAATCCAACAGCACCCCCAAAGCAGCCAGCGAAAGATAGTAGAATTAAACAAAACGAAAGTGTGAAGAGGAAAAAAAAAGTTGTTGAAAGCTAAAAACATTACGCAAACAGTATAAAATGTAAGGGGCAATCTTTGAGCCTATGCTTGAGGATCCATTTAAGGATGCAAGGGAGATCAAAAGATATGGAACAGACTGAGTGGTCAGCTCTCTCTCTCTCTCTCTCTCTCTCTCTCTCTCTCTCTCTCTCTCTCTCTATATATATATATATATATATATATATATATATATATATATATATATATGAATGTATGTATGCATGTATGTATGAAGACACAGATAAAACATTTAAAAAATATAATACCCCATTTTTTTTAAACAAAGGGTAAATGACATGCAGAGAAGCACCACATCAACACAGAATTTAAGAGTAAACAGTATTGTCCAGACTGAGACCATTTACATTTCAGAGAATCAAAGAGAAAATAATCCTGTTCCAGACACTAACCTGTTTGCCCCACATATTGGTATCCCCAAGGAATGAGCCCCGTGACCCTGTGAAGGAGAACATAGGCAGGGGCATTGGAATGGACACGTTGACCCCCACCTGACCAACGTCACACTCCATGGTGTATTTGCGTGCAGTAGCTCCGTTGGTGGTGAAGATGGCCGTGCTGTTGCCGTAACGGTGGAGCTGACCATGTTAATGGCTTCGTCCAGCGTGTCCACCTCCATGGTCAGCAGCACTGGTCCAAAGATCTCCTCTGTGTAGCACCTCATACTGGGCTGAAAGAAAGAAGTTTATTGTGATCAAGTCACAGCTACAAACTGATATATCTATGATTTCAGATATGAAACTTATCATTCCATTTTCAAGAATTATTATTTTTGTACTCTATGCAACGTGATTCACTTTTAAGCCCTTTATTTACAGTCTTCTAACATTTTCGACCATCTGTATCAGAATAAGTGAAATGATTCAGTTCACCCATTTCTGTATGTACACCATTTCAGTTTATTCTTTCTTTACAGCGGTAGCGAAAAGAAAAAAAAGAAAAGAAAAAATGGAGAAAGGAGCGATGTGGGGGAAGGAGAGAAAGAAGA
>JADBJO010006522.1:0-25000 GCA_016801955.1 Conus betulinus
ATGGTTGTGTGTGTTGTTTGTTTGTTTGTGTGTTGTGGTGTTGTGTGGTGTTGTTTGTTGTTCGCGCGTTTCTCGCGCGTGTTATGTATATTTTGTGTGTGGGTATGTGTGTGGTTGTGTGGTGTGTGGTGTGTTCGTTGTGTAATGTGCCTGTGCGTGCGTGCGTGGCGTGCTGCGCCGCGCGCGTGGTGTGTTGGTGTGTTTGGGTGTGTGTGTGTTTTTGGTGTGGTGTGTTTTTGTTTGCGTGCGTGGGTGTGTTGTGGTTTGTTTGTGTTGCCACACGCTTGTTGTGTGTATGTGCGTGCGTGTGTATGTGGCGGGCGAGTGGTGGGGCTTGTGTTGTTTTTGTTGTTGTGTGTGTGTGTGTGTGTGTGTGTGTGTACCGCTTGCGTTGTGTGTATTTGCGTTCGTTTGTATGTGCGTGCGATGTGGTGTGTGCGTGTTTAGTGCGTTCGATGTATTGTGGGGTGTGGTGTGTGTGTGCGCTCCCTGTCTTGCCTTTAGAGGATAGAGGGGATTGGATTGTCGACTGACTGGTTGGTTGTTTGTTTTTGCCTTACCCCAGTGCAGACATCGTCGTAGCAAACTCACCGGGTTCAAAAAGCACGGCACTGTTGAAACACAGTGTGTTCACAGACCAGCAGACAGAGAGAGGAAGAGAAGGCAATCGATGAAGGCAAGCCTGCAGTTTGGATATGCCGATTGTTTGTACAGTTGCTGGCTTCGTGTGCAAAACAGCATCCACCAGTGCAAAGTCCAAATCAATGTTTTCACTGCCACAGCATTGAATAATGGAATGTTTCATAGCGTGACAACTAGACCTGTCCAAACTCACGCGCGCGCGCGCGCGCGCGCGGGCGGGCGCACACACACACACACACACACACACGCACGCACGCACACCACACACACACACACACACACACACACACACACAACACACGCACACACACACACACACATAAAACACACACACATACATACACACACACACACTCACACACACACGCACGCGCGCGCACGCCCACACACAAAACGCACACACACACACACACACACACACACCACACACACACACACACACACACACACACAAGCACACACGCACACAGGCAGACACAAATACGCACACGCTCGCGCGCGCGCGCCGCGCGCGCACACACACACACACACACACACACACACACACACACACACACACACACTTTGCCGTCGAAACCTGACCGCAAGTTTCCATGTTTCAATTGTGTTGCAGCAAATATTGTTAAGTTGTGAATTCAAAAGCAAATACTTATCATCTCCAGTCATGAAATTTCATATAGTGCATTAATGCACCATGTGTGTGTGTGTGTGTGTGTGTGTGTGTGTGTGTGTGTGTGTGGTGTGTGCGCGCGCGCGTGGTGTGTGTGCACACGTGCGTGTGCACATGTGTGTGTGTGTGTGTGTGTGTGTGTGTGTGTGTGTGTGTGTGTGCGTGCGTGCGTGCGTGTGTGGGTACGCGCGCGTGCGCGCGCGCGCGCGCGCGCGTGTGTGTGTGTGTGTGTGTGTGTGTGTGTGTGTGTGTGTGCCGTGCGTGTGCTGGTGTGTGTGTGTGTGTGTGTGTGTGTGTGTGTGTGTGTGTGTGTGTCTCTCTTTCTCTGCGTGTTTGTGTGAGTGTGAGATGTTTGTGTGTGTGTGTGTGTGTGTGTGTGTGTGTGTGTGTGTGTGTGTGTGTGTGTGTGTGTGTGTGTGTGTGTGTGTGTGTTCCAGTCTACAAAATGGTAAACTTTTGCATTGTATATACTGGATTACAGGCAGGGCAGCTGTTGAACACAGTGTGTTCAAACACAGCAGTGAGTTCAAACACACGTCGCTGGCTTCTTATACACAAAACAGTAGCTAATATGTGTGCGTGTGTGTGTGGTGTGTGTGTGTGTGTGTGTGTGTGTGTGTGTTGTGTGTGTGTGTGTGTGTGTGTTTCCAGTCTACAAAACGGTAAACTTTTGCATTGTATACTGGATTACAGGCAGGGCAGCTGTTGAACACAGTGTGTTCAAACACAGTGAGTTCAAACACGTCGCTGGCTTCTTATGCAAAACAGTAGCTATGTGTTTGTGGGGTGTTGTGGTGTGTGTGTGTGTGTGTGTGTGTGTGTTGGTGTGTGTTGTGTGTGCGCGTGCGTGCCGTGCGTGTGTGCGAGAGTGTGTTGGTGTATGTGATTATACGTGTGTGTGAGTATGTGTGTGCATATGTGTGTGTGTGTGTCATTTATTTAACCGTCTTTCCATAATCGTGATATTAGACGACTGTGTGTAATATGTGTGTGTGTGTGTGTGTGATGTGTGTGTGTGTGTGGTGGTGTGTGTGTGTGTGGTGTGTGTGCGTGTGTGTGCGCTGGTGGTGTGGGGCGTGTGCTGGGTGTGTGTGTGTGGTGTGTGTGTGTGTGTGTGTGTGCTGTGTGTGTGTGTGTGTGTGTGTGTGTGTGTGTGTGGTGTGTGTGTGTGTGTTCCTTAGTTTAACGTCTTCTCACTGAAAGTGATATCAGACGATAGTGTTAATGGTGGTGTGTGGTAATGCAGGTGCGGTGTTCATGAAAAAAAACAAAACAAAACGATGAAGGGATTGGGGGGGGGGGGGGGGGGGGGGAGGTTGAGGGGGAAGGGAGTGTATAGAACTTTGAATACATGTGTGCTACTACGTCTTCAGAAAAAAAAAAAAAAAAAAACAAACTACATAAAACCAATTAAAGATAAATGTCAACTGGACTCTGTAAGTCCTAAACTTTGACTAGTCTGAGATACGAATAATCATTCAACATTTTAGAGAGTGATACCGTCGATCTATCCGAGTATTACCACCAGCCATAATAATCAAGTTCTTTGTTCTGGGGCAATCAATTAAACCAAATGCGAAACATTTTCTGCTTTCCCCACACATACATCTAACATTTCTACTGAATTTTGTTTTCAGTGAATTTGAATGTAATCTGTGAATTAAGCTTCTTACATCTCTATGCATATGAGTTTAAGTAAGTTTTTGCTGTTTTACTCTGTGTTCCAGAACTGTATGCAATACAGTTATGATAATACTGAGATTCCGAGTTCTTTAAGGACGTTGGAAGCTTTTCTCAGTCTCTATCTGTCAATTAAGGAATAGGTTTCTGAAAGATCTAAAGGTATATTAAGTGAAGTTGTGCTTTCCATATTTCTAGCTGCTCGTTTTTGCTGCGTGATCAACTTTTCATTTGATACGATTCCACTGTGAGGATAGAACCCAATAAGACGCAACAGTGGTCCCTTTAAGTGATAAAAGGTGAATGATATGGCTAATTTCTAATATAATCTCAAATCGAATTTTTGATCTTGGGACTGGAGGGTACTCAAAACCGATCTGCTATCATTACACACAAGAATTTGACAAGAATTTAGTTTGGAAATGTAAAAGAAATTCCAAGACATCAAAATGGCAGTGAGCTCTGCATTAAATATGAACAGGGTTTGTTTTTTTTACCAAGATTATAGAGGTTCTTAACATTAAATCTGGAATAATAAAAGCAGCACCTGCTCCATTATCGTCTAAAACTGGGCCGTTAGTGAAAATCTTCATGTTATTTCTGTAATTTTCATCCAGATGAATATTGACAATTTTTTTTTAAAATATAGGGATCTCTCTTTTTGATATATCATTAGAAGTCTTATCAAAAGAGGCTGTTTTGCACCCACCAGAGAATTGGTGAGAAGGATGGGTTTAGAAGCAATGTTAGTGATTTTAGAGTCTAGGTTTTGATTGGAAATATAAGACTTACTAGTTTTTTAATGATTGTATTTCCCGCGCGTCGTTTAACAAAATCTACTACAGATTTTAAAGATACCTCGTTTGTCCAAAGTCTATTCAGGAAACACTCTTTAAAGTAAATTTGAGGCAGACACTTTTCTGAACTCTTCAAGAGGTAATATTTCAGCTTCACTATAAGTTCCTAAGTTAGAAGCATGTGTGGGAACACCTACAGCAAGTTTATAAGCCTTGCAGTCAATACTTTGCAATTTATTCAAAAATTGGGACGCACTCAAAAAGACTTCTTTGGCATGAATAAGCCGTAAAACGCACGAGAGCCGTTGCTAGAGCAGTTAAAGTTGTTTGTATCTTGTCCCCCACTTTTTTTTTTAGTTACGATCTTCAGAAAGTTTGATCTTTTTCTTGCTTTGTTTGTAATATAGTCAATGTGATGATTCCAAGAAAGTTTAGAATTTATATATACACCTAAAAACTTTACAGATTTCACATGCTGTAAGATAGAACCATTTAAAGTAGACACAGGAAGATTCTCCAGGTCGTACCTTGAATTGAAAAGTATAATTTTTTTTTTTCAACAGAAAGGATAGTTCATTTTCTAAGAGAAAACTATTGATTTTATTGAGTTCATGTTCATATTTAATGCGTATGTAATTAAGTGACCGTGAAAATGGTTTTTCGCTTCATGGTAACATTCATCCATAAACAAATGTCGTCCACGAATTGCGCCAATACAACGTCTGTAGATAAACCTTTCGGTAAATTGGCATTAGAATATGCCTGTCACACACAGGAACCAGGTGTCACAGGCCGTCCGCTGGCCCTGTATTGACTGACAGACATGGGCAGGCCCGGCGCCATGGGACAGCAAAATGGTGCGTTCTAGGAAGACGCGCATGGAGGAATGTCATTTTGCATGAGCCACACTGATGGGTGAATCAGAATTTACAGGAGACGAGGAGAACGGTATCATGACCCTTGTGTTAAGGCAGCTCGACCGGTTTGGCGGCCCTTCAGTGATGGTGTGGGGGTGCCATCAACGCCAACTTTAGATCCCAGCTCGTGGTGATCGATGGCAACATCACGGCACAGCGTTACGTGAACCACGTTCTCCAGCCTGTCCTGCTTCCACTCCTGGATCACCATGGTGGACGACGCAGATTTGTGTTCCAGCATGATAATGCTACACCTCACAGTGCCCGGATGACCCGTCAGTTTCTGCAGCAGAATGGAGTGGAGGTGCCCCCCTGGCATCCCTGTCACCTGACATGAACTGCATTGACACCTTTGGGACGCGCTCGGCAGGAGAGTGGAGCAGCGTCAGCCGAGGCCCCAGACGAGAGGTGAACTGATCGCCGTTCTTCAGCATCACTGGTCACAACATCCAGCAGGTGCAGATCCGACGTCTCGTGCAGTCCATGCCTCAGCGTCTTCGAGCGTGTGTAGCTGCCAGTGGTGGATACACCAGATATTGACAGAATCATCATCTCTTTTGAAAGATGGTTTATGCTGTGCAATAACCATGTTTGACAGTTGTTTATGAATTTGATTCAGGTCGTTTTTTTTCTGTTCACACATGCCCTTTTCAATCAAAGGTTCTAACGCAGATTTGGTTTTGTTTAATGATGGGAGCAATGATTGAAACGTTTCCATACTTTGGGCAATTTGCCATCACTCCAGCACTTATGAACAAAACAATGAAGAAAACATAAGACATTACGTGGAAGATGCCGTAGTATGCCATTGGACACCCCATCAAGCCCTACAGACGTTCTTTAGTGCCCAGTTTAGATATACATTCCTGCACTTCATTAAATGTTTATGGGGCATTCAGATACAAATCAGTCTCATGGATTGCTCTACCGCAGGTAAGCTCCTTTTCTTCATAATCTTTATTTACATTAGTCTCTGCAGACAAACTTTCCAAAGTGCTGTTTTTTGGCGAAAATGTCAACAAAGGCTGCAGATTTTTTCTGACTTTGTCGGAAATTTGCAATTTGTTGAATTTGATAGCGTATTCAGGTAGATTTACTCCATGTTTCATTTTTAATTCTTCTCCATACTAAGGATGCGGAGATAAGCATCACTGATGGGAAATTGACCACGGATGTGCACATCAATGAAACAGACGGCAACATGTACCTCCCCTTCAACTCATGCCATCCACGCCACTGCGTCCGTGGCATTCCCTTCGGGCAGAGCGTCCGCCGAGGAGACTATGCTCAGAGGAGGAAGTATTCTTCAAGCGTTGCGTTGAACTGAAGGACCGTCTCGTGAAGTCGAAAAAGAGCTGTGTCCTCTGCGCTGAACATCTGCAAGAGACCACACAGTTCACCAGTGTCCACACCGGTCAGGTGTTTCCAGGTACGCCATAGACTGACGTGCACTAGCAGTGACATGTGTACCTCATCAACTGTGCACGGTGTGGGACACGCAGTACGTTGGGGGAGCCCGGAACAGCCACTAAAGAAACGCTTTTATGGCCACAGGTGAAGCATAAAAAAATGAAGGGGATCAGAGAAACGGAAGGCTTGCGTGCTGAAACCCTGGTAGCCAAAACACTTCCAAGCTAACAACCACTCCATGGCGAACATGAGGGTTACTGCAATAGAACAGTGCCACTCCAAGAATGCGTGCGAACGCAAAGTCAGGGAACGATTGTGGCGCCACAAACTGAAAACAAATTACCCTGACGGCTTTACCATCACGTTTTATCACCTGTCACATTTTCTCACCTGGTAACGTGACGTGTGAGAAAAAACGTGACGTAACTTACTTTATCTTCTTCATCCCGCGCAACCCGAGACATGAGGCGCCAACAAAACTCCCTCCAGCCCTCTCTGTCCCTGGGGCAAGCCAGCTCAGTTCATTCCAGGTCTTGCCTGCCTCTCTCATCTCGTCCTCCACTGTCCTCCTCCAGGTGCCGAGTGGTCTGCCTCGCTTCCTCTTCCCCGGTGGTGCCCATCTCAGCGCAGTATGAGGGAGTCTGGTCTTGCCCATCCGAAGGATGTGTCCCAGCCACCTCCCACCGCTGCTGCTTCACCTCGGCCACAATGTTGTTTATGGCCGGTGCGCCTTGATACTTCCCTGTTGGTGACACGCTGCTGCCAGCGAAGTTTCAGGATTCGGCGAAGACACCTTCCTTCGAAGCCTCTGAGTCTGCTCTCAATCTTCTTGCTGGTTCTCCATGTCTCTGAGACGTATAGGAGTACTGAGTGTACGTTGGACCTGTAGATCTTCAGCTTGGTTTTGGTTTGCAGGACAGTTGACTTCCAGATGTTTTTCAACCCGCTGAATGCCCGGACTGCGAGTCCTATCCTGGTTTGAGATCTCCTTCTCGATGTTGCTGTCGGCCGAGATGTAGCTGCCGAGGTACTTGAAGTGTTCCACCTCCTCTAGAGCTGAGGTCGCACACACTGGTCTTCTCTGCGCTCTTCGTCTTCACCTTCATGATCTTGATCTTGTTGGGTGAATCTTGAGTCCCACCCTGCTGGCTATTAGGTCCACTCTTGATGTTTTTTTCTGGATGTCTTTCTGGGCGTGCGACAGCAGTGCAATATCGTCGGCGAAGTCGGCAGTCTTCAAGCCTGGCTGTCAGTCCCCATACAAGCCCTCTCGCCCTATCGCTGGTGGCCTTCCTCATCACCCAGTCAATGACGACAAAGGAAAATTGTCGGCGAGATCACGCAGCCTTGCCTGACCCCTGGTCGTCTGCACGTGGAACCCACTCGTTCTGCTGTCCATCATGTCGCACACAGCACTGGTTGTCTGCGTACATGTCCTGTAGGATGTTGATGACTTTAAGAGGAAATCCGTAGGCTTCCAAGATCTTCCACAGCGAAGGATGATGGATGCTATCGAAAGCCTTTTGGAAATCGATATAGTTGATGTACAGTGATGAATTCCATTCGATGGACTGTTCCACAATTGTTCGTAAAACAAAGATCTGGTCTGTGCAACTTCTCCCGCTTCTGAACCCTTCCTGTTCTTCTCGTAGGGTTCTCTCAATGGCTTGCCTCATGCGCTGTAGAAGGACACGGCAGAAGATCTTCCCTGGGACGGAGAGCAAGTTGATTCCCCGCCAGTTGCCGCATTCAGAGAGGTCGCCCTTCTTGGGGAGCTTCACTATGATGCCTTTCTTCCATGTGTTCCGGAACTTTCTCCTCTTCCCATACCTTGTTGAATAGTTTCACTAAAGCCTTTGCACTCGTTTTTTGGGGTCTGCCTTCAACATGTCTGCCGTGATTCTGTCTTCACCTGGTGCCCTGTTGCTCTTTGTCTGCCTGATAGCCTCCACAATTTCCTGTTGGGTGAGACGTCCACGTCTCATCTCTAAGTTGAAAACCCATGTCTTCGATGGTTCTTGATGGTGGCTTCCTCATCTGGGTCCGGTCTATTTAATATCTCTCTAAAATGTTCTGTCCCATCTGTTGACTTGGTCTTCGTCTTTTGTCAAAACTTTCCCGGTTTTGTCCTTCACTACTGTGGTTTTGCTGGTGAATCCGCCTGTTAGGGCCTTGGTAATCTTATAGACGGTCCTGGAGTCTCCTTTCTCTGCTGCAGCTTGGGCCTCTGCTGCCAAGTTGTCTGCAAACTGTCGCTTGTCTCTTCTTGTGCTCTTCTTCACTTCTTTGTTGTTTTTCTCTTTGTACGTTTAGGCGAATGTTTGTCTCTCATCTTCTGTTCCAGTGAGCACGTGCCGAGTTTTTTCGATCTCTTTCTCTCCTCTACGAGTTGCCATGTGGCGTCTGATATCCATTCCTTCCTCTCTCTTCTTCTTCTGTAGCCCAGCACAGCCTTGCTGGTGTCTATGAAAGCTTTCTGTAAATTGTCGCACAGGGCGTTGATGTCAATCTGCTGGTGTGCTGTCCAGGACTTGGAATCTGTTGGAAAGTTCAATGGTAAACTGGCTTTTCACCACCTCACTGGTCATTTTCCTCGAGTCAAAGAGTTGTTCACTTTTTTCTTTTTTGGTGTTCTCTCTTGAGCTTCAGCTGGAGTCTGCATAACACGATGGTGATCACTGCTAGCGTCAGCTCCTCGAATGGCTCTCACATCCTTCATGGAGCTCCTCCACTTCTGGTTGATGGCAAATGTGGTCTATCTGGTTGCTGGTTCTTCCATCTGGTGATACCCATGTCAGTTTGTGGATGGTTTTTTGTGTTGGAAGATGGTACCACCTATCACCAGACA
The DNA here is from genome assembly GCA_016801955.1 of Conus betulinus. NCBI lineage: Eukaryota > Metazoa > Mollusca > Gastropoda > Neogastropoda > Conidae > Conus > Conus betulinus. The sequence continues at coordinate 8,965 of JADBJO010006522.1, forward strand.
GTTCTCAAAGACACGCAATCTGCAAAACGCTGTCCATTGTCATTTCTATCTCCCACTCCCTCTTGTCCCATGCAAGTCTCATACCTGGTGTTCTCCGCTCCAACTTTCGCATTGAAGTCTCCCATAAGAAGTAGGATGTCATGCTGTGGTGTTTTGTCTATCTGTTCCTGTAAGATGTTGTAGAAACAGGTCTTTTTCCTCCTCCGTGGCTTGCTCTGTCGGTGCGTAACACTGTATGATGGTGGTCTTGGTATACTTGGAGAAGAATCTGGCTGTGATGATTCTTGAGTTGACTGGCTCCCATCCCATCAAGCTCTTCCTGCCTCCTTATCCATGATCATACCCACTCCCTCTTGATGTTGCCCGTCCGTGCGACCAGAATAACATACTGTCTCTCCTGAGCCAAGGGTCATGATGCCTGAACCCGTCCACCTCATCTCACTGATTCCTAGGATGTTCAGTCTATACTTCTTCATCTCTTTCACCGTCTGTGCAGTCTTTCCAGCTTCATACAGCGTTCGCACGTCCCCAGGCTCCCACTCTCATCTCTTGTCGCTAAGGACATTATCAGAGCAGAAGCTTCCTTCCGGCTTTCACTCCTACTCATCATACAATGCATTTGCTTCATCTGCCCTGAGCTCGTCCCCCGAGCTTTGACTGGATCATGTTGGCGTTTCTGTGTAGCAAAGCTTTTTTTTTTACGTGGCGGGTTGCTAGCCCAACGCACAACCTTCCCCATTTCTCATTCTGGACTTAGTACCAGACAACGGCTGGGTTACGTGACGTAAGAAAACGGTCTGAATGTATGGGACTAGCTCAGGTGGTGTCCATGATTCTTCCCCTGCTGCCACTCGGAAAAAACTCTGTGTGTGTGTGTGTGTGTGTGTGTGTGTGTGTGTGTGTGTGTTTGTTTGTAAAGAAAGAGAGTGTGTTGAAGAAAGAGAGAGAGAAAGGAAAGAAAGAAAGAGAGAAAGAGAGAAAGAAAGAAAGAAAGGAAGAAAGAGAGAGAAAGGAAGAAACAGAACAAAAATCTTCCAGGTTTGACGACATAAACGAGAGACCACTAAATACGTATAGGTGATGACGTATGACACGACAGACGTCAAGAGAGGGCTACGAGGTGTTTCAAAGTGACAGTCCTGAAGAAGTCCATTAAAAACGAAAAATTTGGCAGAGAACAACTTTGTGTATGTGTGTGTGTGTGTGTGTGTGTGTGTGTGTGTGATCAAGTGTATTTCCCATACTTTTGTATGCCTTTATAACTGTATACTTCATTATTGCAAAAAGACGACCAATATTGCCTTTTAGCAAAAGCAATGGTTCTGTTGGATTTATTTTTCGCTCTTTTTTTTCTCAAGAAGTTTTTTTTTTTTAGCGCGCCCAGGCCCCTTATTACGTAAGTAATCTTTTAGTTTTATATTTTTCTCCTTTTTGGCCTCTTCGCAAGCCTCCTTCCACAAGACATTACCCACATTTTTTTTCGTAATTTTTTTTATTTAAAGAAGGTACAGGCTTTATCGTTGGTATCGATTGCTTTGCGGCAGTCATTAAAGCATTTTGAAACTGGTCATATGACTCATCAACATCTTTGTTATCTATATCATAAGGATCTATGTACAACGATCTTGTTAATAAAGAGAATTTGTTCCAGTCCGCAAATTTGTAGTTACGTTTTGGGATTTTTTTCTCTATGCAATTCAGTTGGGTTAAGCTTAGGTCTTACGGTTTCTAGTTCAGTTATAATAGGTAAATGATCGCTATTGAGTGTATCGTTCAAAGGATTCCACCAGTCACATAGTGACGTTAGATCAGGAGAAATAAAGGTTAGATCTATATAGCGCTCAGCTTATGACTTGGATTGTCAGGAATATGCGTAGGACTACCGTCATTCAAAAGGTAGAGGGACGAGTCAACTAAATTTTCTACAAAACGGTTGCTAGTTATTTCATTATTTTCTTTTTGCCCAAAATGGAGAATGTGCGTTAAAATCCACTGTGATTATAAATTTGTTATCAGAATCTGAACTACGAAACCATACTGAATTCAGGTCTTTGGGGCCTAGCGGCAGGTAAATGGACGCTGTATTTATTGTCATGTTAGCGGTGACCTGAACCGCGCAGGAAGGAGCTCCTGTGGTGTCTGGTGGAACAGGTCTTTGGCATGGACGGTTTTTTTCACCGTCATGGGTGTGTGTGTGTGTGTGTGTGTGTGTGTGTGTGTGTGTGTGTGTGTGTGTGTGTGTGTGTATGTGCGTACGTGTGCGTACGCTGCTGTGTGTACACTGGTGGTGTGTGTGTGTGTGTGTGTGTGTGTGTGTGTTTCACCTTCACGTATGTGTGTGTGTGTGTGAGCGTGTGTGTGCGTGCGTGCGTGCGTGCGTGCGTGCGTGTGTGTGCGTGTGTGTGTGTGTGTGTGTGTGTGTGTACGTGCCTGCGTACGCTGGTGTGTGCGCACTGGTGTGTGCGTGTGCGTGTGCCTGCGTGCGTGCGTGCGTGTGTGTGTGTGTGTGTGTGTGTGTGTGTGTGTGTGTGTGTGTTAGAGTGTGAGTTAGAGAGAAAGAGAGAGAGAGAGAGAGAGAGAGAGAGAGAGAGAGAGAGAGAGAGAGAGAGAGAGAGAAGCAGTAAACATCATACACTTGGTCTGCGAGTGACAAAAAATACCGCCAGCCTGAAAGGGCTGAATATACACCACATCAGTAATTTAAAAAAAAAAAAAAAAAAAAAACAACACAACAGCGATTTTGACCACACATCACAAAACATAGCAAACATAGTTTGAAGATTAAAATGAAGCTGAAAGAAAACCTTCATTTTCATAATTACTAGGTCTTTATTCATCTGAAGGCTTGCCTTCAGACGTGAGACACGATGACAGAGAGTTGATTTTTACAAAAAAAAAAGTTACAAGCTGTGACAGGCCAGGGGTTAAATGTGCAGATGGGGGAGAAAAAAAAAACAACTGAACTGATATGCTTAACATGAGAGATTACTTCGGAAAAACAAGGGAGGTGTAGAGGGGAGGTGGTGGTAGGCAGGTGAAAAATTCAGCTTTTCTTTTCTTTTCTTTCTTTTTTTTTTAATTGCCAGCTCACCAGTTGCTGTAGGCGTATGAAAGCCCAGCATAGTCAACAGCCAATGGGATATGCACACAACAGAAAATTAGCTCATTGCGATCCAATGGAAAGGTACGTTTCAAACGTCATCTAGAGATTTACGATCAAACTTCCACGTGAACACTTTCTACTAGACAGCTTGACTCGGTCCCCCCCAGCCAGCCAGACTGCTGTCAACCGGCAGATTTACACCAGACGTGCAGGCCAGTGACGACGAAAACCAGTGAGTGACAACAGCTGGGTCCAAAAGTAACTATATGGGACTCGGCCTGTCATACAGCCATGTTGTTCTGATGCAGTCTGTTAATTGGTTTTTACCTCAGTACCGGGTTGAGTGTGCATTGCTGTGCCCAGAAGCTAAGCAGTCCATAGACAATATAGTTATTCACCAAGTTTGAATTACCAGAATCAAAACCGGCGATGAAATTTCAAAGTCTGTAACATTGATATGGTACACTGGCTGCTGCTATAAATTCCTCAAATGACCGGTTTTAAAGTTGCCCTCTGTTACAATGAGCAAATTCAACCAGCAGAATATCTAGAGTCACATCCACACGCGGATGCGGATCTAAGATTCCAAGAGCAGAAAATGCTTTTGTCACTCTTCTGAAGCGTTCTAAACCTTGTCTCAGAGCTCATTGAGAGCAGTTGGAGTTTGTTTGTTGCTGAGAGGAAAGTGAAGATGATCTCCATCGTATCTGTGAACGTGTTGACAAAGAGCGTACTATGAAAGAACGAAACGCTCACAGGTTCCGGGAGGATGGTCACTGAGTCACTGTTTAAAATTATTTTAAAAAATGATTTAAAAGGTAAGTGGGTTCGTCAATTTTCATCCTGAACTTTTGTTTACATTTCTATTTTGTAGATATTAGAGCAGTATATTGACTTCTGTCGCTTTTGATTCATTTGAGAAAAACCGAAATTAACCGTTTTGATCATTTTGTGTCAAGTTTGAAAACTGTCGAGTACAGGGTATTGATTTGGTCAGTTTTGTTCAAGTTAAAATGACATCATGTATTCATGTATATACATTAAGCTAGAGAATGTACGCGCCTAACAATTTGTTTGTCAACACATTTGAATATTGAAAGGGAAAAGTCTCATTGGGTTGCAATGTTATTGAATAGTTTTGTTCATAATTCACAAGCAGACAGAAATTCGCATATGGTTAAGAGACAGGTTCTTATCAGTAGTATGACATCAGATCACATGCATGGTGGCAGTGGCACTAACACGCGCCCCGTTCATGGGTCTCTCCTCTCTCCATCAGTTTTTGTTATTGCATGTATATTATGTTACATGCTTGTGTAAAGGTTGAAGTCAAATAATCCTTTTGGAGGCATATCTTCCCAACTCTACTCTAAAAGGCACGTTTTACGTATGTTTAGGTCCGTTTCACCATTATAACATGTTCATACTCTTTCAACGAATATCACGTTGATAAACAAAGATGTTTCCACTTCAATCGATTTTTTTTTTTCATATTATTTATAGAACTGATTTTTTTAGTAATTTTCACACAAGCATATGGCAATATCGTAAAATGCTGGATAGTTAGCTGTTCTATTGTATCACACACGTGCACACACACACACACACACACACACACACACACACACACACACACACACACACACACACACACACACACACACACGCACGCACGCACACACACACACACACACACACACACACACACACACACACACACACACACACAGAGGCGTGCACACATACACACACATGAACGCACACACACACACACACACACGCATGCACGCACGCACGCACGCACGCACGCACGCACGCACGGACACACACACACACACACACACACACACACACACACACACACACACACACACACACACACACACACAGAGGCGTGCACACATACACACACATGAACGCACACACACACACACACACGCACGCACGCACGCACGCACGCACGCACACACACACACACACACACACACACACACACACACACACACACACACGCACGCACACACACACACACACACACTATGCGTAAACACTGATAACGCTGCTGCACACCTGCATGAAAACGTTGGCGTGCATGAACACACACACACACACACACACACACACACACACACACACACACACACACAGAAACACACAGAGAGAGAGAGAGAGAGAGAGAGAGAGAGAGAGAGAGAGAGAGAGAGAGAGAGAGAGAGAACATGCATGCACGCGCGCGCGCACACACACACACACATACACACACACACACACGCACACACAGACTGTGTGTGTGTGTGTGTGTGTGTGTGTGTGTGTGTGAGAGAGAGAGAGAGAGAGAGAGAGAGAGAGAGAGAGAGAGAGAGAGAGAGAGAGAGAGAGACAGACAGACAGACAGACAGACAGACAGACGGACAGAGACCGAGAGAGTCAGAGACAGAAACGTATACACATACCCGCGTGCGCGCGTGCAAACACACTTACACCTCTGGACTCTCCACGCTACACACATGCATATTTCCACTGGTGCACACCCACTGGTGCACACCCACTGGTGCACACCCACTGGTGCACCCACGCCTGCAGAAAGAATGCCCTCAGACTCCAATGTCCGCCACCCGAGCTGATGTGTGTCTAATCATTTGCGTCCGCTACAGGAAAGACCTAGTATGGGTCTATCCCATTCTCTAGGGTCTTCGCAGTGTTGACATTGAGTCTATTCGCATGACGATATTAGTTTGATTTGTGATGTTTCTTATCTCGCTTGAAGTCTGGATGTGTGGCCACTTCCTCTCTTGATACTGAGCTTTGAAAAATGGTCTGTGATTTTGACCTTGTATCTTTATGTGATTCTATGGATTTCTTGACACATCAGATCAGCCAAGCTGTAATCCAGTTCTTATCATTGCATTGCCCGCCGCAGTGTCTTCTCTTTCATTTCCTTTGACACCTGCATGTCCTGGGCAGTAAATCGACATGAGTCTCTCCAAAGGAGGGCTGCACATTACCTCATGCCAATTAGGCTTGTCATTCTACTTTCCACTCTTTGAAGCAAAATCATGGACTCTGTCAGTATCATTGTTGAGTTCTAAGCTGCTGGATAGATGAGAGCCAGTGGAGCGCTTGTGCTACGGCTTCTACCTCCGTTCTTAGACTTGAAGTTGTTAAACTGTAGGGAGTTGTCATCTTGGAAAGTCTGGGCAGTTTGCTTTACTGTGTATCCCTAGACTGACTCACCATTGGTGACGGAACTGTCAGTGTATGTAAGAATATCTTCCGTTACGCCAAGGATTTCCCCTGCATCTGAATGTTTCCGTTCGTTTTTGCAGTCAGCCATTTTCGACGGAGTTTTCCAAGGACCGGAGCGACAGCAAATAGGCACAGGATTTTGGAGTGGGTTAGACCCCCCCCCCCCCCCCCTTTCCCCATTCTTTTGGAATCCATGGGTATAGTAACAGTGCCAGTGGGTCCTGACAGGCCTGGTACTAGAGCGTTGAGTCACACGCTGGGAGTTCAATTCTGATGACATAGCACTATTCATCTGTTGGTGCTCTTGTTGGTCTGCCTTATTGTCTGTACCTCCCTCAGTGACCAACACAGCACTGCCCATTTGTTATCATTGGCTCATGGTCATTACCCCCCTCGCTGGAATCACTTTAATACTGCTCATTCCAGCCAGCCACACCCGACAGCGCTGCGGCAGCGCCATCACCGACGATGCGCAGGATGCAGTCAGTATCAGATCGTTCTGAAGCAACCCGCCAGAGGAGGCACTGATCTAAAGACAGTCACTCATTTGGTGTTCAGCAACATGCTTCAGCAGATACAGAATACCGTATAATAATAATTCCCTCGCTAGTTGCTTATAGTTACAATAATAAGTAAGTTGAAACGTTAATGTTCGTGATTGTCCCCATCCTGACTGTCTATCCAAAGACAGCCCCCATAAACTGGCTAATACCGACCACTTTGGCATGAGTTCGTCATGGACACACCGGAGAATGAATGAAAGCTTAGGTCACCACGATAGCAGGCACATAGCGCCATGGTGCTTTGATTTTTCTTTGACCGATATTAAGAAATTAGAATTTTGAAAATAAAGGTATGGAGTTCAATGGTGATCAATGACTTCATGAAAGGGGGTGTGCTGTATGGTTCTTTTCACAATCTACTGCAGGGTCACCCAGGCTGTGATAAAGGAGTTTACCTGACGTTGGCTGTTTCAGGAGTGAAGGAGTCGCCATGTCGAAAACAGACTGGTGCTGATTGTCCTATACCTTCTTTCTTCTCCAGTAAACCTGCAGCAGCAGAATGAAGGTAGGGTGTTTGATTTACCTTTATCTTCATGCCTTGTGCTGAAGAACATATGTGTTTGTGTTCTTTCATCACCTGTGTTATGGAACATTGATGTTTTGTGTCCCTTCATGACATTTGCTTAGGAACATTGGTGTGAGTGTACCTTCATAGACATGTGTTAAAAAACATTGGTATAAGCGTATCTTCACAGTCATTGTGACAGACCATATTTTGTCCAGTCCCAAATTTTGCGTACACGTTGGACCGGAACAGGTAAACCTGAAAAACCAGTTGACCTGTTTACCTGACAGCTACTCACCTGTGTTTTGTGTTCGTCGGGTGAGCGAGGATTTCCTTTCAGTGTTCGAAGAGCTTCGGGTCAAGCAAGTTGTCCAGACAAACCGAAGAAATGCGTGTCCTCGCTGGCAGTCAGGTATGTTACAAAAGTTACATGGAAGCGACGGTTTGTGCAAATGAAGTTGTTTTCTCTACAGGTGATTGTAATTTTTTACAGCTTTTAGTAAAGGCTTAAAAATATCTAGTAGTTCCCTTGATATATCTTATGATTTGACGAGACATAGGGTGACAGTAGGAAGTTGTAGTTAGTGAATGTGTGAATCGAGATGTGGATGAGAAGAATGGAGTGAGTAGATGGAAAAAAGAATATGTGTTTGGGGAAAAGTAATCTAGTTAAATCAATATATTGTTGAAAAAAAAGTGTGTTTGTTTCTCTTTTCCTAAGTATTATAATGATGCGAGTGTTGGTGAGCTCTGGAAATGAGCAATGAAAAATTATTGTGCATAAATCACACAGGGACCGTCATTCCCGCATCGGACTGGCCAGCCACACCCGTTGCTGTACCAGAATAGACACCTAGCGCGCAACTCCGTAGTCTTCCGAGACTGAAGGATACCTACTATGACATAGCAGTATCTAGTGTTGTTGAGTGCCCTTTGGTCGTGGTGTAAACTAATATATCTGATTGTCCTTTTCATGTATGATGTACTTGTTTTGATTTGATGGTTCAGGCAGCAAAAGAAACGAAGAAACTTTAACTGATAGCACTTGACTGAGTCTTTCTGGGGAACAACTATACTGCTCAAAACAATTGGTGTATCATGTCCTTCATGACAAATGTTGATGAACATTGGTGTATTGTGCCCCTTCATGACATGTGTTGGGGAACATTGATGTATTGTGCCCCTTCATTACTAATGTTGGGGAACATTGATGTATTGTGTCCCTTCATGACTAATGTAGGGGAAGATTGGTGTATTGTGTCTCTTCATGACATATGTTGGGGAACATTGATGTATTGTGTCCCTTCATGACATATGTTGAGGAACATTGGTATATTGTGTCTTTCATGACATATGTTGGAGAACATTGGTGTATTGTGTCTTTCATGACGTATGTTGGGGAACATTGGTGTCTTGTGTGTCCCTTCATGACAGATGTTGAGGAACATTTGTATATCGTGTGTCCTTCATTAAAATTGTTGGGGAACATTGACGTCTTGTTTCCCTTCATAACATATGCCAGGGAACATTGGTGTCTTGTGTCCCTGCATGACAAATGTTGGGGAACAGTGGTTTATTGTGTCCTTTAATAACACATGTTTGGGAGCATTGATGTATTATGTACCTTTATGACATGTTTGGGAACATTGGTGTAATGTGTCCCTTGTGATATATATTCGAGTGCATTTTGCATATTGTGTGTCCCCATGAAATTTGTTGTCGAAACATTGGTGTATTGTGTCTTTTTTTGACATACCTTGAGGAACATTGGTGTGGTGTGTCCCTTCATGACATTTGTTGGGGAGCATTGGTGTCTTGTGTGTCCCTTCATGACTAATGTTGGGGAACATTGGTATATTTGGTACTTTCATGACACATGTTGGGGGACATTGGTGTATTGTGTTCTTTCAGGACATATGCTGGGGAACACTGGAACATGTTGTGTCCCTTCGTGATAAATGTTAGAGAACATGGATGTATTGTCTCTTCATGACATATGCTAGGGAATGTTGGTGTATTGTGTATCTTCATGACAAATGTTAGGGAACATTGGTGTGTGTGTGTCTCTTCATGACTAATGTTGCAGAACATTGGTTTATTGTGTACCTTCATGACAAATGTTGGAGAACATTGGCGTAATGTGTCCCTTCATGACATTTGTTGGGGAACATTGGTGTATTGTGTCCTACATGACTAATGCTATGGAACATTGGTGTATTGTGTCCCTTCATGACATATATTGGGGAACATTGGTGTATTGAATGTATGTCATATGTGAGAAAATGGGTAATGTGGCTAAATTATTGTTTATTTGCTGTGAATGTGTGTGACCACAAATTAATTTCTCAAATTGAGATAATAAAGTTTACTTGACTTTGACTTGACTTGACTTGACTTGTGTCCTTCACGACAAATGTTGGGGAACATTGGTGTTATGTGTCCCTTCATGACAAATGTTGGGGAACATTAATTTGTTCCCCAACATGTATTGTCTCCTCATGACATATGCTAGGGAATGTTGGTGTATTGTGTATCTTCATGACAAATGTTAAGGAAGATTCGTGTATTGTGTACCTTTATTGTATATGTTGGAGAACGTCTGTGTATTGTATACCTTTATGATATATCCTGGGGAACATTGGTATATTGTGTCCATTCATGATATATGCTGGTGAACAATGGTGTGTATTCTGTATCTTTATGTTAGATATTAGGGAATATTGGTGCATTGTATACCTTCATGATAGATGTTAGCGAACATTGGTGTGTTGTATACCTTCATTATTAATGGAGGGAACCATTGATGTATTGTATCCCTTAATGACACTTGCTGGGGAGCATTTGTGTTTTGTGTACTTTTAGAATAGATGTTAAGGAAGATTAGTGTATTTTATACCTTCATGACTAATGTTGGGGAACATAGGTGTGTTGTGTGTATTAATAACAAATGTTGGGGAACATTGATGTGTTGTGTGTTAATAACAAATGTTGGGGATCATTAGTATAAAGTGTCCCTTCATGACACATGTTTGCGAACATCAATGCACTGTGTTTCTTCATGACAATGTTGGGGAACATTGGTGTATTGTGTCCCTTGATGACATATGTTGGGGGACATTGGTGTATTGTGTCCCTTGATGACATATGTTGGGGGACATTTGTATATTGTGTCCCTTCATGACATATGTTGGGAAACATTGGTGTATTGTGTCCCTTGATGACATACGTTGGGGAACATTGTTGTGTCCCTACATGACATATGCTACAGAATATTGGTGTATTGTGTCCCTTCATAGCAAATGTTAGGGAACATTGGTATAGTGTATTCGTTCATGATATTTGGGGAGGGGGAGGGGTTATATTGGTGGATTGTGTCCTTTCATGACATATGTTGGGGAACATTGGTGAACTGTGTCCCTACATGACATATGTTAGGGAACATTGGTGTACTGTGACCCTATGAGACAGATGTTAGGGGACATTGGTGTATTGTGTCCTTTCATGACTTATGTTGGGGAACATTGGTGTATTGTGTACTTCATGACTAATGTTGGGGAACATTGGTGTATTCTGTACTTTGTGAAATATATTAGTGCACATTGGCGTTTTGTGTCCTTTCATGACATATATTATGGAACATTGATATATTGTGGCCGTTTATGACATTTGGGGGTGGGGGTGGGGGGCATTGGTGTATTGTGTCCCTTCATGACAAATGTTAGGGAACATTAGTTTTTTTTGTCTCTTCATGATAAATGTTAGGGAACATTGGTGTATTATGTCCCTTCATGGCATGTGTTGAGGGACATCGGTGTGTTGTGTCCCTCATGTTGTTGAACATTGGTGTATTGTGTTCCTTCATGTTATGTGTTGAGGGACATCGGTGTGTGTTGTGTCTGTTATGATGTCCAACATTAATGTATTGTCCCTTCAAGACATATACTGGGGGATCCAGTCTCAGTGAGCACTGTCGGCAGCTGGAATCAGAGCCTGTTGTGTTCTGCACTAACAGGACTTGCTTTAAAATACACTTAGCTGGAAATACTGTTGCCTTACATCATAACATGGAAGAAAAAACAGATACTCTCGGGTTTCCTTAAGCACTGAAAGTGTATAGCAAACAAACATAAGTAAATTTCCTTTTGAAAAATGTTTATCTTCAGTCATTCTCTCTCTCTCTCTCTCTCTCTCTCTCTCTCTCTCTCTCTCTCTCTCTCTCTCTCTCCTCTCTGTGTGTGTGTGTGTGTGTGTGTGTGTGTGTGTGTGTGTGTGTGTGTTACAGATGACAAGGCTTTCTCCGAGATCGAGAGCCCTACAATGAGCCATGATCGGCCTGAGTAATATTTTTCTTCTGATCGATGTCCTCCTCTCTCTCTCTCTCTCTCTCTCTCTCTCTCTCTCTCTCTCTCTCTCTCTCTCTCTCTCTCTCTGTGTGTTTTACAGATGACCAGGCTTTCTTCGAGATCGAGAGCCCTACACTGAAGCGTGTTGTGGGAGGGTAATATTTTTCTCCTGATCGATAAGTTTCTCTCTCTCTCCTCTCTCTCTCTCTCTCTCTCTCTCGTCTCCAGTTCTTTCATATCTCTCTATCTCTGTCTCTCTCCTTAGATAGACAGACGACAGCTAGTCAGATAGACAGACCAGCCACCTTGGCGAAGTGCTTAGCGTCGCGCACTCCCGCCTGGGAGGTCGTCGGTTCGATTCCCATCAGAGTCATTTGAGATTTTTGTACCCGGCCAGCTCCAACCCAGAGCTGAGTTTGCTACGGACTCAGTTGGGAAGACTGGGACCACACAGTCAAGTTTCATCCACTTAATGGATGCGTCTGTAAGAATGTTGCTCAAATTTCGTGACCAACACCAGGCTGTCGGTAACTCAGGGGCCTGGTTTGACGCCTGGATATATTATGAAATGAAGCACAGAGTGCAGCCCTGTCATGCAGTCTCAGACCGGGATGGAAATCCATAGCATCATCTTCATCATCCTTATTGTCATCGATCAGCATAGAAGTCTCAAATTCAGTGGCCCTCCATGTCCTGCTCTCATGGTGACCTCAGTTTCGATGTCTTCTATACGTCTGTGGCCTTGGTTTGATTCTGTCGGGGTCACTGGTATCGGCCGATCCGTAGGGGCTGTCGTTGGACGGACGTGGTGGCGCTCTCCGGGGGAGAGCTCAATCAGGGTGGCTCCGCGACTAAGCAGTTATTGCCGTCAGTAGGGGGCTTAGTAGGTGGTGTCCTGCGTATGTTGAATCAGAACAGGTGCCATTGAACACCACCACCAAAGTGACTCGGCAGCTGTGCAGTTTCTTCTCCGGTGAGTGGCTCTTCATACTTGACATTGACTGTTCCTGTGGACTGCCGGTTTCGGGGCTGCGGCGGGACTGACCGGGCTGTGGCGGTGGACGGGGTATCGGAATGAGCGGCGTGGGTGCACTGCCACCGAAGTGACACAGAAGATGGGACAGCAAAACAAACAAACAAACAAACAACAACAACAACAACAACAACAACAACAAAAAACAAACAAAACAAACAAAAAACAAAACAAAAAACAAAACGAAACAAAAAAAAAAAAAAAAAAAAAAAAAAACAACGGATAGACAGACAGATAGATAGACAGATGGACACATAGATAGGTAGGCAGATACATAGATGAATCATGACAGAAACATATACTAAAACGTTTTGTCCGAAGAAATTGATATTTTTCTTATTGAGACGGCATTCTCTCTCTCTCTCTCTCTCTCTCTCTCTCTCTCTCTCTCTCTCTCTCTCTCTCTCTCTCTCTAACAGCGTTTCCTCATATGCCCCAATGAAATATTGAGGCTTACAGCTGGTCAGCGGGACTCCTTCACTGTGGGGCACACTAATTGAACAAAACTGCGGTACTGACCAGTTTAGCAGGCAGAAAGCTGTCGTTTTGCTGGAGCCTCCAATGGATAACATTGCGATATAGCATTGTGGTCAGTTACCAGTGTTTGCTCATTAAACCCGTGACCAACGTTTAGATGACGTTATGCTTAGCAGTCAGTGTGACCACTGTCATGACACTACAAAGATGAAGAACGTTTGGCGTTTTACCGAATGATGAGTGTATAGCAACCAGTGTCGTCACAGTCTGCATGTAAAGTTATGAACGATTGGAATTATGTGGTGTTCAGTAAACGGTGCCGTGACTCTGAAAAATAAGATGACGTGTCTACTTACCGGTATCATAACGTGACGCTTGCATTCAACGTTTGAACTGACTTTGTGATATCACAAAGTTTGCAATGACGCTGCCTGTAGTTATCAGTGTCATAACTGTAATTATGGTTAACGTTTGGGATGATGTTGTGTTCAGTAATAATTGTCATCAGATTACGCTCGTGCACCAAAATTGGATTGACGTTGTGGTCAGTAACCAGCGTAATCAAATCCCGCTGGTGAGCAACATTTGAATTTGTTTGAATTGTTCCGTCGTCAGTGATATCAGACCAGTGAGCAATGATTGGAGCGACGCTTTGTTTCAGTAATTAGCGTCATAATATTACATTAGTAAACAACGTTTGGTATGACGTTGTGTTCAGTAATCAGCGTCATCAGATGACACCCATGATGAACGTTTCAGATGACGTTGTGTTCAGTAATCAGCGTCATCAGATAATACCCATGATGAACGTTTTAGATGACGTTTTGTTCAGTAATCAGCGTCATCAGATGGCTGGCACCCACGTTGAACGTTTCAGATGACGTTTTGTTCAGTAATCAGCGTCATCAGATGGCACCCATGATGAACGTTTCAGATGACGTTGTGTGTTCAGTAATAAGCGACATCAGATAACACCGTGATGAACGTTTCAGATGACGTTTTGTTCAGTAATCAGCGTCATCAGATGGCACCATGATGAACATTCTAATGGCATGGGTGGGAGTAGTTCCGTATTTTACGGATTTCCGTATTGGCGTTTTGACGATTTTTTTTTTTTTGGTATCAAAGGAGAACGCAGCAAACTGTCCTTAAATGTCAAATTTTTGTCAGCCCTAGCAGGGCGTTGCCTTTGAACCCCACCATGGGGCTAAAGCGGACCCTGGACCCTGGCTGCAACCTTTTCAGTATTACAAACATTTCTTACTCCCACCAGGCAGAAACCATCACTGCGTCAACAACAGACTTTCAGTGTCACTATCAGGCAGAGACCATCACTGCTGACACCATCACTGTGTCAACAACAGACTTTCAATGTGACCCCCAGCCGATACCATTACTGTGTCAACAACAGACTTTCAGTGTGACCCCCAGGCTGATACCATCACTGTGTCAACAACAGACTTTCAGTGTGACCCCCAGGTTAAGATCATTCCTGTGTTAAGAGCAGATTGTCAGTGTCACCACCAGGCAGAGACCATGACTGTATGCGCTGATGGCCCTGAGAGATTCAAAATCTTATTTCAGTTCACATGTGTTTGATCATTTGTGTCTGTTACTGGAAAGGCCCAGTATGAGTTTGCCCCAATCTTTAGGAGTCTTCGCAGAGTTGGCGTTGAGATTATTCCAGTGTTTGGTTGTTGATGCTTCTTGCTCTTCCTGTAAGTCTGGGATGCGTGGCCACTTCCTCTCTTGATGTTCAGATCTGAAAGATGGTCTATGGTATAGTCGCTTTGCTCTGTTTGCTTAAGTGAGTCTTCAGATTTCTTATCACATCAGATCAGCTAAGCTGTACTCCAGTTCTTATCGTTGCCCTGCCACCCAGTGTGTCAGCTCTCTCGTTTCCTTTAACTCCAGCGTGTCTGGGGCAGTACATCCACATGAGTCTCTCCAATGGAAGGCTGTGCGTTAGTTCATTCCAAGCAGGGCTTCCCATTCCACTTTTCACTTTCTAAAGTAGGTTCGTGGGGTCAGTCAGTATCATGGCTTGTTGAGTTTGAAACTGGCGTGTGGATGAAAGCCAGTGGAGTGTTTGTGTCACTGCTTCTACCTCCATTGTTAGACTTGAAGTTGTTGAACTGTGCGCACCATTGTCTTCCTGGATAGTTTGCTTCACTGTGCATCCCCAGCCTGACTTACCTTTGGTGACAGAACTGTCAGTGCATATTACAATATCATCTTTTGTGCAAAGCTCTACCTGCATCTGAATTTCTGCGTTGATTTTGCCTTCTGGCCATTGTAGACAATGCCTTCCAAGTTCTGGAGCGATGGCAATTTGGTAGAGGTGTTTCAAGTGGTTTGGATACTTTTCTCATTCTTCGTTTCTTCTGCTAATTGGCACACAAACCCTCTGCCTGTGTCATCCATGATTATCCACTTCCTCACCGAGTACCTTTTGTTTCCTTGACCGCGCAGGATGTGGGCTTTGGGGATTTTCAAGTGCTCTGAAATATGCCTTCATCTGTGCTAACTTGTGTCTTGTCTGCATTGAAGGAAGGTCGAGGAGGTATCGCATAGTTTCAACCGATGTGCCCTTGTGGTTCCCAGGATCAATCTCATTTTTCTTTTAGAATTCTTTGTATGTTGAGAAGATTGCTGTTGGACGGTGTGTGTAAGCCCTAATCTGTAATCAGTCACATTGAGTACAAGAGCGTGATACAGTCGATAGAGATGGCGCTGTTCAGTGCCTTTAGCTGCCATTGCTTTCAT